>WAAE01005852.1:2794-29733 GCA_013400495.1 Nicator chloris
AACCTGAGGTGTGTGGGGGGTGGAGGAGGTGGGGGCTGGTGGTGGGCTTTGTTAAACAAACAAAAAGGATAAGAAATTCAAGGAACCTAGCAAAGCATGTGTTTGTTGTTCATCTGCTTGCTCCTGTCTGTCTCATTCTTCCCTTGATATTACACTGACAAATCAAGAAGAAAACAATATCTCTGAGAAAAAAAAATAAATCTTAAATTGGTGAGTAATTAGTCAGAAGAATGGGAAGCAGAATATAAAAAATAGGCTTCTCAAAAGAGATAGCATCAACCTGATTTTTCTCTAGTATTAAGTTGCTTTCTCTCCTCTGCTTACACCATGTTCCTGGTAATACATATTTTGCTGGAATTAGTTTTTACATTTATCAGCTACTCAAGTTTTCCAACATTGTGTTGCAATTTTTGTTCATTATTGGACAATAGTTCTACCCTGTCAAAATGATTTCTTTTATTGATTATTCCAACTCTAATAACAGCATGGAACACATGAATTTATTCTATTAAGACTACCTCCAAACAATATCTTCTGTATTCTCTGGAATCATAGATTTTTGCTCATCTATAGGCATTAATCACAATCACAGGTTTTTATTGACTAATTCTCTCCCATTATGGTACAAATAGGTACTGGTTTGGGGATTTGTTTCTTCTAAAATCAACCTGTTTAAAGAGCCTCTACAGCTGCAAGATTAAACTATAAGTCAGGGGACATCTATTTTTTAAATTAAATATATTACTGAATGCTTATAAGTAAATAATGAAAGCAAGTTTGTATAATGAATTGATTATTCTTTTCTCATCTGTTAAATTATTTTTTCTTATTATTTTCGTACTTACAGGTTTCACAAAAAAAGTGTTCCAGGTAAAAAAAATCTTTAAATGCTTATTGCAAATTATAGCTTGTTCCAATAGATTAATTTATTGCAACAGAACAAAAGAGTTTATTAAATATTAATTTTCTTCTATCTTCACAGATATTAGTGATTTAAGTTTGGCTATAGCATAATCAATTACAGTGAAACATGCTGTGAAACAGTGAGCTTAGCACATTAATTTAATCTATTTTAGCTACTCCTGCTGTCTCCAAAATCATTTCTATGGTTACAAGGCATTTGTCAAAGATTTCTAAAAGAAAACATCCTGTGCTGCTGATTCTTCTCTAAATAAGGCTAGCATATTATTATTCTCTCTTGAAATATCTAGTTTGGGATTTCTGAATCTCTAAACATTTCTCCCTCAGTAGAAGAGAATTAAAACATTGTCGTCAATTGACATTTTCTATAGATGAAATGCATGGTAGCTGCTTGTAAAACAGATACAGGAAACATGCAAATGTTTATAAGTATCTAGGAGAACTTGACATGTCTCATCTGAGATATCAAAGTACTCAGTTTCTTTTCCCCCTTTCAGGAGACATGCTGAGAGAATCCACCATGGGTTTTAGAGCTGTAAGGCTTCAGTTGTAGACTGACATGAATACAAATTGATACCTATAATATCAAGAAGGCAGGAAGGAAAGGATTGCAATTGTAATCTCTTAAATATGAACCTATACCAACTTTGATCCTGAATTTGATATAGCCTATGCTTGGTCTCAAGTGGAAGAAATCTTTAGTAGCGAGATTCAACTCCTAATACTTGAATGCAACTGGCATCACTCTTATATGACATAGATTGGTTTTGGGAGAAATACATTCTTTTCAATCATCATTTGAGAGAAAATAATGCAAGATGCTCTGAGAATTCAATATGAAGCATCCCTAGAGCTTGAAAAGAGGCCATGACTACGGCCTACTTTTATCACGTATGAAGTTGCACTGCTACCCAAAGGGGCAAACTCTGCCTCTTCCTTTTGTTTCCTTTCTTCTACCAGAACAAGGGTTCATGAGTCTCCATGGTGAGCTGGTTCTAAAGCCTTAGATCCCACATTAAAAAGTCATGTAACAGTCACCCTCACTGACATCCACACTGGAATGTGGCTGTTTTGTGATTTACTTGCAGAAATATTGAAATTCCATTCTGCAAAGGAGTATCTCTGCTGACCGTTCAATACAAAATAAATAGAATTTATTTTTCTTTGTAAAGAAGGCTTATTTTATTTGATATATATATATACTTATATTTATTTATTACAGAAGATTGCCAGGATTGTTATATGCTGGAATGATGGCAATGCTAAGAAATCCAATCTGTGATGGATTCTGCAAATAAGAATTTTGAATTCCTTCAAATAACACATCGTAGCATAAACTATGTCAGAAGCTACCTCTGGACCACCTAATCTATCCCCTGTTTAAAGCAGTGCTACCTTCAAAGCTAGCCTGGATTGTTGAAGACTGTCCTCAGTTGAAATACAAAAAGCTTCAAGGACTGAGATTTCATGGTCTTTCTGGGCTCTTGTCCCAGTCCTTAAGCACTTTCATGATGTCTATTTTTCGTCTTGTTTTGGTGGCTTAATTTCTTGACCCTGACTGGATACTAGGTGCTTAAGAAAGCTGCTTTCTCAGCTGGACAGGGGAGAAAACTATAATGAAAGGCTCATGGGTCAAGATAAGGGCAAGGAGAGATCCCTCATGAGCTGCTGTCATGGGCAAAACAGACTCACTTTTTAAAACTACCTGAAATGAGGGAAATGCAGGGAGATCCACGGCCGTCATGTCTTTCTAGTAACAATTGCTAGAATAAGAGGAAGTGTCCTCAAGTTGTGCCAGAGGAGGTTTAGATTTAATTTTAGATTTAATTTTAGGAAGATTAATAACCACAAGTGTTGTCTAGAATTGAAACAGGATACTTGGGGAAGTGGTGGAGTCACCATCCCTGAATGGAAAAAACCATTTAGATGGGTCACCTAGGGACATGGCTTAGTGATGGACTTGACAGGGCTGGATTAACAATTGGACTTTAGGATCTTAAAGGTCCTTTCCAGCCTGAATGATTCTGAGTCTCTGAATTAGGACAAAAATATTTTAAGTTATTACCAATCAAACCAGAGTAGGACAATGAGAAATACAACCAAACCTTGTCCTCACCCCTCCTTCATCCCAGGCTCAACTTTATTCCAAATTATTTACTTTCTTCTTCTGAGAGGTGCAGTGAGACAGGAAATGGCGGTTGTGGTCAGTTCATTGCATAATATCTCTGCTGCTTCTTCCTCTTCATGGGGAGAACCCTCAATCTTCCCTTGTTCTAGCATGGGGTTCCTTCCATTGGAGACAGCCCCCATGGATTTCTCCAACATTGATCCTTCCCATTGGCTGCGGGTCACAAACTGCTCCAGTGTGGGTCCCTCCCATGATGTGCAGTCCTCCAGGCACAGCCTGCTTCAGTGTGAATCCCCTGCAGGGTCACAAGACCTGCCAGGAAACCAGCTCCAACACGGATTCTGCTCTCTAAGGAGTCACAGGTCCTGCCAGTAGCATGCTCCACATTTGCCACAGGGTCACAGCCCCCTTCAGGCATCCACTTGCTCCAATGTGGGATCCCCCATGGGCTGCAGGTGGATCACTGCGGTACCATGGACCTCCATGGGCTGCAGGATCACAACTGCCTCACCATGATCTGCACCATGGGCTGCAGGGGAATCTGTGCTCCGGTGCCTGGAGCACTTCCTCCCCCTCCTTCTGCACTGACTTTGGTGTCTGCAGGGCTTTTTCTCTCACACACTCCTCTCTCCAGATGCAGTTCATTGCACACATTTGTTTTCCCTTCTTATGTGTGTCATCACAGAGGGACCACCACTAACAGTGACTGATTTGATCCTGGGCAACAGGGTCCAACCTGGAGCCACTGGCATTTTCTCCATTGTACACAGGGGCAGCCTCAGGCAGCTCCCCACAGAAACACCCCTGTATTCCCCCCACCAGCAAAACCCACCATGCAAATCCTATACCTATATCTCTTTGCAATTTAAAATTTACAACTAATATCTTAAGTCTGTTCCTCTCTTCTTTATGGCAGCTCATTATGGTAGTGGATTGCAGCAAGTCAACGCTGTCCTGTCTAGTCACATCACCTCTGTACTAAACAAATCCATTTCTCTTTTCCTCTCCTCATCTATCACATGCTCCATTCCCCTAATCATCTCAGCAGTACAGTACTAATGAGTATATCACTGTAAAGATGATCAAAGAAGAAAGAGAAAACTTAAAAATAAACAAAGTGATCAAGGTAGCTCTACGCACATGTATTTGTTTGCAATGAAGAACTACTAATGTAGAACTTTTCTGGGGAAAAAAAAAAAAAAAAAAAAAAGTCAGTTACTTTAAATGTTTTTCTGAAGGCAATCAGCCATGAAGAAATTAGGCATTAATTCCAAGATTCTGGGCAGCATGCTCTCTCCACTTCGCTGAAAAACATTGCCTCAATTTTGGTGTAAAGAACTCACTCTTTTCTCCAGGAAATCTGTATGGAGCTCAAATTCCTTGAAAGATTGGGAAATTAAAATAATGATTTTCCTAATTGTGGTAAGGTTATGAATTACAGTAACTACATTTCAAAATAGAGGAACCAAAACTTTTTCATCTGCTTCTTAAATTTCAAATACACAGTTTTCAGGAAAGGAGCAATGGTAGAAAAATAAGAAACTGATGAGGATGAAAGTAAACTCTTTCAGTATGGGTGATTGACAAGATAAAATCACGTTTTTTCACTGTGCAAATTCCGACTTTAATAACAAAAACAAAAACTCAAACCAGTCCTCCCAACGTCACCTCTCATGAAGCAAGCATGAAAGGTACCTTCCACATGTTAACTGGCCTATTGCCTAGATTAATGTTTGTTTTAGAAATGCAAATGCAAATTAAACTTTTAATGAAAGTTTATTATTTCTTTGCATTATGCACATAGACCTATGGCTCTGTTTTGAGATCAGATGACAGCAAGCCAATGAATAACAAAATCTGTCAAGAACAGCAAAGAGAACTGTAGCCCCTTTTTAAAATGGAAGTTTTAAATGCTCCAGTTAATGTTTTCTGAAACACATGAAATATGGAAAAGGATATTAATTCCTCAAAGAAAGCTTGCAATAATGAATGTATTATCTTCACTTTTTTTTTTTTTAAATGTAAAGATTCATGCTTACTAATTTTAAGTAAATGCACACAGTCCCAAGAAAAGGTAAGTCATGACTTACCCTTCAACTCTCCTGCATTATTCCCTATGATGAATATATTATCAAAAGGCGATAAGAACCACCACTCTGACACTGGAATTTTTCCAGCAGAATTTACTGTCTTGGCCATATTTTTGTTCTACCTTTTTTAGTCTAATTTTAAAGGCAATTTTTCAGGGGAATGGCTATGATTAGGAGTTTCCATAGATGTAAAAAGCTTCAAAACCTAGCCAAATCATTACATTACCTATTTTCACAGAAGTGGGATCTAAATTTGTTCATCCTTGTTATACAGAGAGTAAAACTAATAATCATAGGTTGAGGATTAAGAATTTGTTCAGATTTTCGCAGCAAACATAAGTCTATCCATATTTGTGTGACCAAGACATTTACTGGACATCTCTGTCAGTGAAACAGAGGCAATTAAATATCAAGCTCTTTGGAAAATAGTGTAAATTGCATACAGTTAGTTTATATTTCTTTCTTATTTGTATGATTTGGATGCATTATCAAAAATCACAAAAGCTAGGCTCTGCATATTTTCATCTAGAAAGACCCTGGTTCAGTGCAAGGGGAATTTTGCTTGGGGATTAAAATCATGCATCAACTCAGTACTCCAAAATAAATCTGGTTCTTTAAAACCCTGTGAAAAAAAAAGATACTTTAGAAGCAAACAGAACTATAAAACATGCGGCATAATAAGTTGGAATTCTACAGTGGATTCAAAGGGGTTTTTTTTTAGATATCTAGATTTTCTACTGTTTTATGATTTTAACACCTTTCTCTTTCAGTAAAGAGTTACACTTATGAAAACACACAATCACATTAAACGCTTCACCACAGTACCTTGATCATAGAACAGATTATTTCCTTCTCTACAGTCACTGGCAACAAAATGCAAGCTGAATGTCAAGGCAAGCCACTGCTTTTAGCAGTCTCTAGGTGCTGCACAGGAGACTGTGAGGTTGCTGGTGCTCAGCTACTCTGTTTTTTAGGAATTCCCTGCTTTCTACTTTAGTTGGTCTTTTTTAATTTTTTTTTTTCCTTTTGGTCATTGAATCACTAGTAAATTGATGTTTGAGAACTGATGCAGAACTAGTGGATGTCATCTAAAGCTTTTTGAGTTGGCCCCAATAAGGTATTGAATACCTATATGGATTAACCTGTGAATGAATTGTCAAGAGTTCCTTAAAAGATCCTGGCAAAATATATTTTCTTTCAGTCAGGTTGCAATCCTCAAAGAATTTTCTGTCAGTTTAATGTAAAGCATTTTTTTTCAACGAAAATGCAGAAATTCACTCATAGGACTTGAGCTGAATGCAGCTAGGAGTCTTGATTTAAGATTACTAATTGCTTTATGACTCAAAACTCAACATGAAAACACCCCAAAAACAAGCTGTGCTTTGTTTGGTTTGGTTTTGGGTTTTTTGCTTTTTTCCTCTGGCATTTATACACTCTGAGAAATAAACAGCTGGGGTACGCAGCAGGCTTTTCAATATGTTTTATTTATTTATACACAGAACTTTAAGCATATGTCATATTGATGGCATTTACATCATAATATATGTTGTTCCCTATAGCTCTGCAAATTCATCAAAATTGTCTGAATATCTACTGAATGCTAAGGGAGGAACAGCTTACCAAACTTCTTTTCCATCTGGTTCTTATCCCGCAGGCTCAGCTTTTCTGCATAAAGCACTCAGAGAAAGAAATATATATTTTAAAATGTAATAGTCTACCTCTGAAATAAAGTGGTTCCTTTTCTCAGTCCAAAGGAAAGAAGAAATAGATATAGGAATTTAGTTAGTTCCAGCCTTGAGAACAAAAATAATAGATGGGAAGCATCCAGGGTGAGAACTAAGAGGATTACATCTAGGTTAAATAAATTACATTAGAAAATGTGGGTTTATATGACAGCTTGTACAACGAATACACCTTTTCACTTGCACAATTCCACTTAAATTTGTATGTATTTGACAGATTTACTGATGCAGAAGTTCTGTTCTTTAGGTTTATGCTAACATTTTAAGACTTTGTCCTTCATTGAATGGTGTCTAAGATTCTAACACTAATGTGCATCCATAGCCTGAGACAAAATATCAGGAAAAAATATCCAGGGGCTTCTCTTGGTATGTGGGACTGGAGTCAGGCCATGCATACTTCACTCACAGGTTCCAGGCCTGTTAGCTATTCTATCAATGTTGTGTGCCTCAGTATGGAAAACTGTCTACCCATCCAAATTAGAATAAGAAAGTACTGATTTCTCTGATCTTTGACATCATTACAATGTCTGATGATATCCACCAAACTGTTCTGCTTGATTTGCTGAGTCTAGGTTAAGCCTGTTCTACATCTACCCAGATAAAAACCAAAAAACTTCAATAAAAATTAAATAAGTTCAGAAAAGTAAGTTTTTCATGTTCAAACCATAATGTATCCAAATCCAGTGTTGTACTGTTTTTTCGCTCTAGAAGATTCATGGAAATCTACCTTCTAGGTTTTGTTCTGGATAGTGAGTGGAAATTTACGCTTCATTTAGTGGGATGTCTCCAAAGATGGAAAAATTAGCTCTAAATGACTAAAATGTTTTCTTCAAAGTAGTAGACATACAGGAATTATACTTTACATAGCAGCATAATACTATTTGTTTTCTTGCACTAACAGCACCAGCAGTAATGGTCCCTTTCCTACTACAAGTCGTGGGCAGAAAATATTCAGAAAAATGGAGCCAGTGAGAAGTACTGTAACCATGGCAACAATGGTCTGGTGTCTGGCACATGCAGTATGGAATGAGAAGACACATGCCTTTGGACTCAGGGGGATGAACTGCCTGAACACCTCCGACTCACCTTCTGCTTCTCCCAGCATCCCAAAAGCAGTGATGGGTACGTTTTGTTGAAAAAAAAAATGACAAATCTGAGAAATGACATGTGAAATGGAAACCTATATAAGATAGAATCTTGACTTCATTCCCAATAGATAAAATCTGTTTATTTCCTGGCAATGTAAAGATTTTCAAGACTGAACACAGCATATATGTGTTTTTATTCTGCATGGCCCGGAACCATCAACCTTCTAAGGATATATGTTATCTTCTCAGAATAAATTAGTTGTTGATATGCCTACCACCTAAACTGTAAATAACTGATGTTTAAAAAAAAAAAAAAAGAAAATAAAATTCTTCCCACAATAACTTTTAGAAAACATACAAATTCTAAACCATCTTGATTTCTGAATTTCTTTCAGTTTCCTGTGCCTCCAGTAGCAACTTCAAGAATATCTACTTTTTACATTACTCACTCACTGGTCATATTGATATAGTTCAAATAAAAGGAAAACTACAGAAAAAAAAAATGGTTTGATTACATGGATGGCACCTAAAGTTTTCTTCCTTGGGCAATGGTATCCAAAATTATGTGCTTATCTTGTTAAACATTCATAAGCTCAGTGGGAAAGCTGAAAACAAACATGACATTTTATCCTTGGAAAGGCTGTTAATAAGGCAGAAGAATTTATTTTTATCATTCCAAAATCATTCTTTGTTCCCTACCTCAAGTTTATTTCTGTAAATGATAAAAAGAAAGAACTCTAGTTTCAAAACCATCTAGCAAAGTAGAGAACAAAATGCCAGTAGAAAGAGGAAATATACTGAGTCCTTGAGTTTATCCAGAGTCCTATAGCGATGCAGCTGACTGGAGTCCCTTCACTGATATGAAAGAGTACAAATAAATTCAGATACAATATGAAAATACATGTATGCTATAATTCAAGGTCATCATCAGAAAATTATCATAAAATTTACTTCTCTAATGAAAATTTGCTGCTATGCTTCAATTTAATAGAAACAAGAAGATATTGCTGGATCCGGTAAAGCTGGAGAAATGAGAAAGTGCTGGCATGTGAATTTTTCTGTTCATAAACGCAAGAAAGCATCCAGTGAGAGAAAAAAAAATGACATTCATATATTAAATATTAACTATATCAAAAGAATTATCAGTGTTCCTGTCTATATTGCTCAACAAAAACATTTTTGCACTCTCCAGTGGTGGAAATGAACCACAGAAGGATTAACGAATAATAGATAGAAGCTAAAATGAAGAATAAATAAATAAATAGGTCTGAATAAAATTTACATAATGTATAGCATAGAAAACAATAGGATATTGCCACTCAGAATACTGAGTTTTATTGTGGAACTTAAATATATCTATTCAAATAATAGAAATAAGGTGATTGTATCAGAGGCTTGATAAAGACTGCCATATAAAAAGCAAATAAAATGACGAAATAGTTTGATTTGAAGCAGGACAGGAAAGAAGCAAAAAAATAGACAATTTCAAGAATATAAATGGAATCTTGGCCTCCTAGAATAGTAATAGTAAAACATTTCAGTTAAGTTCATCCTTCTGAACTTTAAAAAAATGTGCTTGTGACACATAATTATTTTGTGGAACATTTCTACCACAAAAAGTTATTAGACAAACAGAACTTAATAGTATACCTGTACCACTGAAATGCATGCTATATTAAAAGGTCTATATTTATACAATAATGAGGGAAATCTGAATTCCCTGAATTCCTATGATTCAAGTTGTGCCTTGCTTTCTGATTGTCAGAGAAACAACTTCAACTAAGTATAAGTTCAACTATACATGCCTGTTGTGGATTTTCCTCTGCCTTTCCCAGAAGTAAATCCTGCATACTGTAAAAAGACACAGAGACACAAAAACCAACACTTACTCCGAATAACAATTGCTACTATATCTTATTTCTATTCTCTTAATTTTTTGTTATAGGTAAAATATGTCTATTGAAGCATAATTTTAATTAAAAAATGCACTTTTGTTGACATCCAGATGCTACATAAAATTAGCTAAATCCTCCTGCTCTGTTGTGTATTTGGACAAAACAAGAATCAAGATAAAATCAAAATCAATCTACTTTGCTTTCCAGCATTAATTTCTTTTTTTATTATTTTTATAACAATTTTGCAACTGTTTGAGGCAAAAATGAAAGATCTCCCTCTGGTCTAAAAAAAAAACCCAAAAAAACAAAAACCCAGAAACAAACAAAAAAAATCCAGAGTCAATTAATATTTTTTGAATTGCCAGAACAATTATGTGTCATTTAACATGGTAAATGTTTTTAGTAGGTACTTGTTGGCATTTTCTTGCTGCATATTTACTCAGGATACACACTGCAGGATAACCACCATAGGTGAAATGATAGGTAAGCAAAGAACTCAAGTACTTTTTCCCATTAGGGCATTTAGGTATCCATGCAACATTTTTTTTCTGTCTAGTCCCTAAAGTAAGCCATTGCTTCTTGTGTCTATGGCAATAGACTAGTGAAAAAATATTTGTTTTGGCTAAGCAGTCTGTAGGGATTCTACAGGAATGATTCAACAGTAGCCAGAAAGCAATTAAGCTTCTTCAGAGGCATGAAAATTAAGTGTAATCATACCTTGATTTAGTTTGTGGAATTTTAACCAGGGACTCCACACAAATCCCAGAGGCACCTCATTGCTTTAATTGTTTAATTATTATTTGTGATATGAAACAGATGCTTTTCTTGGTGACCTCACCTACCTGAATATCACTTTGAAACATATGCTAAATGACCACCTTGCAATTCGGTCAGGCGATTAAGAAGACAGCCAGATGGTTGTTTAATCTTAGTGAATACTGTTTGGAGACACTTTTTTTTTTTTAAAGTACATTCAGTAGCACTTATAATTTTTGCATTTGATGCTATTTCAAAGTCTGACCAGTATCCTATTTGTGTCAATGGATTTTCGGTGCACAAGGAGAGGGTTAATAATAGTTTATCTGTAGTAGATCCTGTCTGATATAAATATTTCTTTTTTTTTCATTTTTACTTTTGAAATGATGATAGAAAAGAACAACTTTAAAAAAATTAATATATCGATACATTGTTTTAAAAAGCTCATCCCCTTGAGCATGTGAGAGTAATAAATATTCTGCTTTTTCAATGGCAAAGAAGTGTATTATTGTATCACTCACATAAACATTGTAGAACTAACAGTCCTACTACAGGTTGAAAAAAATCATTACTCAGACTGTATAATGAGGTTTGTCTCAAAATTAAGAAGTTAAAAAATTTTGTTCATGTATTTGTCAAAGGTTTTGTGTTTTGATTTGGTCTGTTTGTTTTCTGTTTGTTTGTTTTTGTGGGGGGGTTGTTTGTTTGTTTGTTTGGGTTTTTGTTTTTGTTTTTTTTTGTGTGTGTGGAGTCATTAATTTCATATGGCTTTCAATCTGAAATCCATTCTTAAATAGTCCCATATAGATTTAATTACTTAGTTTACTCTTTCTTAACCTGTGGACTTGCTGCTTTTGTATTTCTTTCAATGTTGCTCATGGTTACTCAAAACTCAAAAGGGCTGTTTAAGTTGCCCGACACACTTCTTTGTTCAGGCAGGTTTTGAGAACCTTTTATCTCTGTCTGGCATTTCCAAATGCGCAGCTGAGAAATTAACAGCAGCTCCAGACAACCTGCAACTACTCTGGAGATTACAAATATGAATGTGATTGATGGAATTACCTATTATGTAAGTAACATAACATTGCTCAGTACATTTGCAGTTTAGTCAGCATTTCCTGAACAAAGCACTAGAGCTGCCATTCTTGAACAGGATCTACAGGCATATGTGTCCAAATGAATCAGAACTTACAGAACATATACTTGGTTACACCCATGCACCTCTGTCTGCTGAGGTATTCCAAAATGCTTATATTTTACCACCCTTGTGCCTTTACTGTGAAAACCATGGGGGAGAAAAAGTAAAAGAAATATTGAATTTAATGCGGTAATGCCTTTTTGTCTTTTCAATAAAAGTAGAAAAAGGAATTCATTGTACTATTTTTTTTAAACCAATTCCCCTCTCTTTCTGATCTACCAATAGTATAGTTTTGTCCTAACATGTAAGTAGAAGCCTGAACATGTGAAGCAGAAATTGTCTCATTTTTAATCAAGGCTGTGGTTTAATATGATTTAGGTCAAGGAAATAAATCTTCTCTGTGCAGCTTGATTGCTGGTACTGACATCACCACTTTTATTACTTTCATTGCTTTGGAAACCAATTGACATTCAGTTCAGAAATAACTCTGTTTGCTCAGCCAAACTGACTTCAATGTTCTCTCTGTGAGCTGACAGCTGGCTTGCAACAGATGATGATGAGTAATCAGCTGATCATGTCTGAAAACAGAACCATGCACCTGGAACCATCTTCTATTCGAATTTCTATTGCATTTGGAATAGTTATGGAGGCCTCAAGAATTGATGTAATATCATCATATCTCTGTTCGATATTAGCTTTTGCAAAATTGATTTCTTCCAGTTGAATTTACATAGCTGAGTTTACCTGTGCATTTATGTGAAACTCTTCTCTAGTTCTGTAAATTAAGCATTCACACCATCTTTGACATCCACAGATTTTTTTCCCAGAAAATGCTTCCTCAGACTGAAGTAAAACTAAGACAGTTCAGAGATTAAAATAATCAAAGATTAATGTCTCTATATTAAAATTAAAAAAGCCTCATGTAGGCTTCAGTCACCAACCCAATCTTTTGCTTTCAAGATTTTTTAATTATCTTTTACCATGTCATCCATAACTACAAATCTTGGTGATATTGATATAAATGTTTATGTCTTTGCTACAGAAATGCTCACGTTAAATACTTTTTTGTAAGAGTTGTACATACAAAATGGAGAAATTGTTGGATTATTTTGCCTGTTGGCATATCAAGTGACAAATTGAGTAACAAGCTTTCCATTGTGTGAGACTGTTGCACAGTGTTCACTGTCCTATTGTCGCAGCTTATGCCTAGTCACAGATTCAGAAAAAGTAGCAGCTGAGGATCAGCACACATGCCCCACTATGTGAGACAACAACCAAGATCGTTGGATCTGTCTTGCCTTAGGAAGGAGAGGCCTACAGAAAAATGAACCATCTGATCTTCAGTTATCCAAGGACATTATGACTGAGGGAGTGGTTAACTGACACTGCTGATGCTAGGTTAATCAGAAGGTTTAAACATGGGCTACTATAGTATATGCTACCAGGGTCCTATGTATAATCTCCCTTTGTAAATAAGCAGTAGACCTGTGCCTTCTGAAAGTGAAGGAGCCTTTCTAGAAATTCTAACTAGAGGTTATACCACAGGTAGACCTTGTAACTGATTTTTATCAGGAAGTAAAAAGCTCTATGGAAAGGATTTCTCTGAGAAGACAGATACATGGCTGTTGTGAAGGAATTAATTATTTATATTTGAAATTTTCATATAAGGTCTTTCATCAGTGTGTTTTAAAGGACTCGGGAAAAAAACACACAAAATTGCCCCCAAAAAACTCCCCAAACAAAAAGCCCAACAGTCAAACCCATTGTTTTAAAGCCTCGTTATTTGATTCTCAGTTGTTCCTCCTGGTTCCCATTGGTATTACACTTTATTTAGAGTAATGATGTTTTATGGCATGGCAATTTTATCAACATTTAAAAGTACTTGATTAAAGAATAAGCAGCCAGGCTCTTTACAGTGGTACTGCCTGACAGTAATCACAAAATGAAATGCAAGAAGTCCCTTTAAACATGAGAAAATTATTTTGTGGTGTGGTCCAACACAGGTTATTCAGTATGATTGTGAAGTTTCCATCCTTGGAGACATTCAAAAGTCAGCTGGACCCCGTCCTGAGCTGGATTAGACAGTCTTCAGAAGTCCCTGCCAACTTTATCACTGGCTCTGTGGCTATTATGGAATGGCCTCTGCTTTGAAGGAAGTTGTAATTTTTCCTGGGAAGCAAGTGGGTCTGCTCATGAAGACAAGCTCGTAAGGGACTGTAGGATGTCGAGCAGAAGACATGAGACAGACAAAGATCAGCATCTCACAGAGGACATGTGAAAGAGGAGAAGGAAGCGAGTGGCCAGTAGCCAGGTCTCAAGGACAAGGGACAAGAAACTTCATGGACTATAAATACTGGTACTCTGGGCTTGGTTTAGCTGTTATAAATAAACCTACACATTTCATTTTAATGAAATCATCACAGAGATGATTTTTTTATAGTTGTTCACTTTCAGATTTATATAATCATATATTTAAATTCTAGCTGCTTGTGCAACAGCTACATTATGTAGTCTAATCAACTCTTCAGACATGCATATCATCATCCATACATTATAAATACAAAACCACTTGCTTTCTGTTCACAACCATCTTTTTCATTGCTGCTTTGTCCATTATCATTGCATGTCACATACAGAAGCTTTCTTAAAAATATCCCATGAGATTTTTGAATTTTGAATTTGTCTTTTCTCTTTTTTCAGTCACTTTGAGAAAACAGGATGTGTTTTGCATGCAAACAAAGCTGGAAAATGTCTCAATCAACCTCTGTAATCAAGGGTGTGTGTTTTGCTTGTTCAGTGCAATGGCCTCACAGTGATAGCAGATAATATTCACTACTCATTTTTTTTAGCATATTCTTGTTTTCTTCTTTGTTTAGAGAGTAGATTAAAATTTAGCCTGTCATCAGCATACACTGCAGTATTTTGAAGAATATCAACAGTTTTGTAATGACAGTGGAGAAGCTTTGTTCTCCCTCAGATTAATCTCAATTTTTTTTAGTGAGCAAATCCCAACTGTGTGAAAATTTCCTTTTTCTACTTAGTGGAGAGTACATTGAGCTTAAGAGGTGAACAAGGAGAGGAAACAAAATGTGCTGTCACAAACTCTAGAATATAGGTAATCACTGTAATCTGACAAAAGAGTATGAGCAGAAAAAAATAGTCACCTTTTTCAAAGATATATTCAGGCAAGAATGTAAGTTAGTGCTGATGACAAATCTCAGAAACAGGAATACTGTCAGAAATGAGCATTATGTCCTTGCTGTGGGCAGTACCAGAGAGTGCTTGCTTAGCACTGGAGCTGCACAAGATATATTCCAAAGTATGGCATCTCCTTTCTAGAACAAACACACGTTACTTGTGTTTGTTACTGCTTAGTGAGTAAGAATAGAACAAGATTGAAAAATTAAAAATGCATACACATGGAAGAAAAAAGGTGAAAATAGCTACAACAATTAACAATTGCCTTTATTTGATATGGGCATGGTAAGTCTTCAGCAGCAGCTCAGTATTGGGCAGAATATTATATATATTAGTCTGAAAACCAATTGCCTCTCACTCTGCTGTCTCAGAGAACCACAGATATTTCTCCTTTATTCTACACAGATTTTGGACAATAATATTACCATTAAAAAAAAAAATGCAGTGTATGGCTCTGTACTTTCCAAAAATCATGGAATTCAAATCACAGTCTTTTGAAGAAGAGCTAATGTCATAAGATCATTTTGTCTAGCCTCTTTACTCAGCCCCTTCTTTTTCTTTCTTAAGAGTTTCAAAGGAAATAGGTGAAAGGTGCAAAGAAGATGAAAGAACTGAAGAAAAGAGGTGCCCTTACAGAAAAGTCACTAATCTCAGCAGGAAGATGGGATGGGACTGAGTCAAGAACACAGAGATCCTTTTCAGAGGAAGAGGACCACACTTGAGTTTTCCTGAGTTAAAAAAAAAAAAAAAGAAAAAAAAAGAAAAAAAGAAAAAAGAAAAAAACAACACTTTAACTGTTTTAGGTGTGCTAGCTACCAAAGGAGAGCAGAAGAGAGAAGGACAAGGATGTCAGGCATCTGGGGCTGTCAAGAAACTAAGGATAACAAGTTGTAAGTTAACAGAGGGGCAAACCTTACCTAGAGGATCACCTTCAGTGTCCTACCCAGTATGAATCTACTTACCCCTCCCAATAATGGCTCTCTTGCCTGTTCCTGTCAGACCTGTGAGTAAAACTTTGAAATATGGATGGCTATTTTTCTGCTTTTCTTCCAAATTCTTCCCCACAACTCTCTTTCACCTTTAAAACTATCAGACCTGATCCCACTTCTTGTTATCTGCAGCACTAAATCTCTTTCTTTACACATTTAGAATTGCTGAAATATTATATAGGAAATCATAACTTTAATCAGTGCCTGGATATGCTACTTTGAAGTGAATTCTTCAAGACCAAATTTTCTGTATATGAGAACATGCATATGGATCCATTAAATTGGAATATGTACAGGAAAACAATTATATGGATTATAATCTCTATTCCTGTATTTTTTTTTTAATGTAAAATTCTTTGTAGGATTTTTTTTTTAATTTTTAACCTTGTTCTAGGACTTGGAACAAGCAAGTATTATACCCTCTCAGTGCCTGTAAAGTATAACTGCTTATTATAAGTGTCATAATCTAAATACTTAGAGAAATATATTTTCGATTGTAGAACACTGTTTAGCTTGTCAACACATAATCCAAATTCAGATTCTTAATGAAACCTAAGCAAACCTTTTTCCATTTGGCACATTATGTCAGACAATATGTGTTTTTAATGCAAGGTCCATGAGGAGAACACAACTATTTATGGTATGCAAATGATATGTAAATATGCCCTTGTTTTCTGACAGACTCATTGATGCTCAAGGATATCCTGCCTTCCCCAAATGAGATGCAAGGAATGAAAAATTCTCTCAAGTTCAGCAACTGCCAAACTCCATGTCTAGTACAGCAGTGTCTAGCTTTCCTGGCCCTGCAAGCTGCATACCAAAACCCCTGCATGTCTGAAAAGCACAAGACATTTATTCTGTAACTAAGAAGGGCAGATAGGTCACTGCAAATGGTTCAAAGGTAGAAGAGAACAAAAGACAGAGGAGACCTCCCTAGGAGATCTCACTGTTCTATTACTGGAGGGAGGATGGACGCACACCTTGATCATTGAATGACCTTTTGATTTCAGCTTCAAAAGAGCTTCGTGTCTCTACACAGTCAGGGATTTCAATCAGGCAGAAGCCCAGGTGCTGCATGTTATACACCCCTGCCATGGAAGCCTCACTTGAACTTACATACTGCTCTTGATCCTTCTCCAGAGACAAGACTTACACGAAAGAGGTAATTACATGGCCAGCTACTCAGCAGGAGGCAGCGGTTTTTATTTAAATAAAATTTAAAAGGAAAAGATACCATAATTTTAACAGTAAGGTTTACTTATCACAGGTTTTGTCTTTCAAATCACAGTTATACAGGCAAAAGTTAAATAGCAATAGCACTGTAAGTAAAAAAATATAATTTCAAACAAACACTAGTGACATCAAATTTTCACTAACGTAGACTGTAAGGAAGTCTAGAACAAAGGTGGATGGGAATAGTTATTACCCTTCCATGTTTATAAAAGCAGCAATGTATAGAGTACATATAGTGTCCATGACATATGTTTTTTCTTTCTGTTTATAATTAAGAATGCAGGAAATATGAGTTTATAGGTTAAGGACCAGATCCTGTGCTTGTATAGCATTGTTGAAGTTAATAGAAATCAGCTCATTAACCTCCCCAGGGGTTCTTGTGCTAAATATTATATGAGCTGCTTTATGTGTTCATCTTCTCTGTCTCACATACTTCATACAAAGGAAAGGTAAACAGTTTCTTTTTCAGATCGTATTCAATATTTTATGTGCTGAACAGAGGCACTCAGTTTCTTCACTTTTCCTCAATCTTTTCTTTTTTAATATAGCACTATTTGAAATAGCAGGTAACATGAGGAGTAGCTATACCTTAAAAAGCTGCTTCTTTTTCCAGCAGCCACATACTGCTTTAGATTAAATAGGCAACATTTTCTACATATTTTCCAAAACTCTGTTTCAACTGTAAGACAAAATGCAATTATTTTACTGACATAAATGAAGGTGCAGTAATTATTAGGTACTTATTTTCACAACGAATTTTGAATAAATATTTATCTTTACTCATTTATTTTACTCAGTTATTAGTCTGTATTTTATTTGATTTCCACCTAGAAACTACACAGAAGTTGTGTCTCAAATGTGCATGTGATTTGACTGTGGAGTTCCAAAAAATGCTGCACACTGAAAAATGCCCTGATTACTGCAGCCACTTACGATGCTAAATGCACACTTGTCTTGTGTTAACTGTGCACTAGAACTGCCTGCAGCTTGGAAAACGTTACGCATCCACAACACATTTCTGTGTAACAGACTCAGTTGACCACGTACACACCCAAATTCAGTGGTTACTCAGCTGCACACCAAATTTTGGGAAAAAGAGATGGATACAGACAAACAACCCACTCAACTACTACCACCCTCCTAGTTGAAGAAATGCTGGAGAAATATTCTCTAGGTTGTTCCATCTAATTCTTTCCCCTTCATATCCCTGCCCCAATATACTTAATCAAGAAAGAAGATTCAGTTCCATTTAATCTCCACTTAGTCACATTTTCTTACCCCCTTTATATATTTTCTTTTATAAGAAAAATATATAAAGCTTCATATACTAGTGCTTTTTTATCCATAATACTGGCTTTGCTCCTCAGTGGAATTCACAGAATCACAGAATGGATTAAGGTTTGAAGGGAAGGCAGTGGATAATTCCAACCTCTGTGTTCAAGCAGGGTCATCACGTAGAATTGTGTTGAGATGGTTTTTGAATATCTCCCGTGAGGGAGACTCCACAGCCTCCCTGGGCAATATGTCCAGTGCTCAGTCACCCACAAAGTAAAGAAGTTCTTCCTCACATTGAGGTGGAACTTCCTGTACATTAGTTTCTGCCCACTGCTTCTTGTTCTATTGTTCAGCACCTCAGAGAAGAGCCTGAATACATGATCTTGACACCCTCCCTTCAGGTACTGACAGACATTGATGATATCCCTTCTCAGCCCTCTCTTTTAGAGAATGAACAGACCCCTCTCTCAGCCTTTCCTCATGAGAGATGCCCTACACCCTTAACCATCTTTGTCACACTCCTCTGGACCTGCTGCAGGAGCTTCCTCTCCTGTATTGAAGAGCCCAGAACTAGACACACCAGGGCTGAGCAGAGGGGCAGGATCACCTCCCTCCACCTGCTGGCAATAATGCTCTTCCTAATGCACCCCAGGATACCATTGACCTCCTCATCTAGGGGGCTCTGCTGGCTCATGGACAACTTGTCAACCAGGACGCCCAAGTCCTTCTCCATGGAGCTGCTTGCCACCAGTTTGGCCCCCAGCTCGTCCTGTTTCATGGGGTTATTCTTCTCCAGGTGCAGGACCCTGGTAGTTCCCTCCTTGTCTTTTTTTTTGAAGACAGGGATGACATTTGCTTTCTTCTAGTCCTCAGGCAACCCTCCTGATCACCATAAGCATTCAAAGCTCATCAGTAACAAAATCATCTCTGTATTATTAACCCTGTGTGCAGCAAAAATCCAAAACACAGCCCTGTACTAGTCACTGTGAAGAAAATTAACTCTACTCCAGCCAATACCAGACAGAGCTTTAAGAACCCGTTTGGGACAAGGCACTGTAATCTGCCCCTTCTGCAAGGTGAAATCCCCATCAACCTGCTGTTTTTTGTGCAACGTTCAAAGAGACAATTCCATACCACCCTGCCACTGGAGTGTTGTAATTGTCCATTATGTTGTAGAGGAGTTTACAGTCAGAATTAATTTACTTTTCATTTAATCTGCTTCTATAAAGTCTTAAAAAGAAATGAGCAGAAAAAATCTCAGTCCTTAATGAAAAAGATGAAGTATGAGCTTTGTGACAGAGCTATAAGCCTTTCAAATTTTATATTTTATATCTAGGAAGAAAAAGGATAAACTTCCTTTTTATATCACATCCTCATTTCTGTATAAATTTACACAGCATGCAGTAAATGAGCTTAAAGATAAACTGTTAATATACTTTGCTTGCAAAGGGCAGACCATTAGCAGAAAGTTTACTTTAGGCCTTTAAAATTCTTCTCCCATCTTCCGCTCTCTCTGGCTCTGTGACCTCAGGGGATGTAATCCCTTAAAATGCAGCTCATCTTCAATTAGCAGAGAGAACATATGTACGTTCTTCACTGAAATCCCCAGGTATCATGCAATGCAGTTCACTTCAGATTTTACAGTTAATTAAAGCCTCATACACATTTTCTGATTCTCCAGCTGGCACTGGAGGGTTTTAAAGCTTAGACCATTTTAGCTATTACTCTGCTAAAAAGTTTACTAATAAACAAAAATGTTCATGTGCCTTTCTTCCTGACCAACATGCTGTAATGGGAAGTTTATAAACACTGATCTCCTCCTACAAAGAGGATGGGTAGAAACTGAGGTTGCTGGAAGGACCAGAGTTTAAACTGCCTGCATAAAAATAACCTCACATAAAGACCAAAATTCTCTGAGAAAACATACCTTGAAAATTAGCAAATGAACATTGAGAAGAGGTCACAAAATATTTCCAGGTTATAACCTTGAAAATTAGTAAGGAAAAAGTCACTTATTATGAATAATATACTTAGATCTTGTAGTAGACAGATGTAACTTGCTGATCTGAGAATAAATACCATGCCTTTTGACGGAAATAAAGCACATTATTTCTTCTCCAATCCCTTTCAACAGTCACTAAATTGACAGTATGTTTTCAAATCCTTCCTTTTTATTTAGTGTCTTGTGTAAGGAATATGTATTTAATAGTTGCCTGACAGATGGCTTGTTCTCATAAGATGAAGATTCACTACTAATATTTCTTGTTTTAGTAAAAAATTTCCTAATCCTATTTCTCTCCAGAGTAGTAATTCTTATAAACTCAGTGCTTCTACCTCCTTTTTTATTCTCCTTCTCAGCTAATATTGATCTTTCTTTTACCAAGTTGTTCCAATCACCTTTTTAATCTGTCATCCTCTTTCCCTCTTCTGGTTACTGCTTCCCTTTTCTCCACTTTTCTTCCACCTTCCTTCAATATGCTACTTTCATCTTTTTAACATTCATGTACTCCTCCTGAACTTTCACTGGACTGAAGGCCCTTGATCATGGCATAATCTCATGCTTCAGGAGGTTATTATCTGAAGACTGACTATAAAAATGTCACTGCATTGTTATTCTCCCGTATATCTCAATAAGGGGTTGATCTTATCAGATCAACAGGGCTTTGGTTACAAATGAAAATATTTTTATTCTTTATGTTTAAAAATGTCACAGTAGGCCAAATCATTGCAGACTCCAGTGCTTCTGAAATGAATTATTTTATTTCATCTTTGTTTTGATCAAAGTTCTTAACACATAAAGTTTTCCAGGCACATTTAGTGACTGAAGAACTTAATGAAGATTTAAATCTTCATTCTGTTTCTGATATTGTTAAATTGGACCCTTGATCCTTGCATAAGAGACTGCTTTAAGGTCAAAGAACATACAAAAACATAATTAAAATCAGAATTAGGGCCCATGTTTCTTCTCACTGGAGTGGCCTCTGGGCCCATGAGGAACATTTTTGGGTTTTTTAATTAAAATGCAGTTGGGGAAACCATTAGAAAATTAGCCCAAACATACTCCGCTCATGGGTATTTTACTCATATCTGTTGAGGTACCAACATAAAACAAGATTTCTGCAAAGACCGTAGGGAGACAAGTCACCATCTGTCAGTGTTGGTTACAAAACAAGGGTTCTACAAGAGGAAGGTACACTGTAAAATAGATTTACATTCTTACCTCTCTCACAAGATTCAGGGGCATATAAAGCTAGACCTAGATTAATGTTCAGCCTGTCTTGAAGTTTAGAAATCTTATGACAAAATAATGAGGAGGATTCTTTTTTTACACTTGAAATATTTCTATTTGTGAAAGTGACAATAATAATATATTAACAATTGTATTGATAGAGGAGCAGGATGGTAATTGACGTTACCCTTTCCCTACGCTAACATTTTTCCTGTGGTAAGAGTCATATAAAAGGAAGTATGTTTCAGAAGCAATTCCTTTTGTGTCAACAGCATGTACTTGACTACTTTGGGAACATTGTCCTTCATAATTTCTTCTCAGGTAAACCTGCTCTCTGAAAAATACCCTAGCTTACTGGGTATTCTTTCTCAAACATTTTCTGGGTATTCATTATTTTCATACTATTTCGGTGATTCTAAATTAAAATAGTTTATGGTGATTATTTTCTTTTTGTCCCTGTCCCTTATTCATTCTCTTTCAGAAGAGAACTGCATGCATTTCTTTGATATAGAAAGGGAATCTTAAGAAGCTAAGAAAGATTCATGGCTAGAAATGTTAGATGATATAAATCGGCTTATACCTATTAATGCCACTAGGTCTCTGCACATTTAACTTGACCTGTTTCTACATTTGCAATAACATGATCTCATTTAATATTCTAGATAGTTTCTCATTACTTGTGGTTGATTTTCATTTCTGTGGGTCTGTTTACTTTGTCTGTGGATGTATTTGGAGTTCAGAGAGAAAAATTGTATTATTCCATACATTTGAAACTATTTAAATAAAATAAACTCTTTCACAGAAAAAATGACAATAGTGTGTAACTTCCTCTTTTGTGGAAGCTTATAGCTCTCATATCTTATCACATACATGAATTTACTTGGCCCATTGCTGGTCATGGAAATCAAGAAAATAACTCTTTGATTTATTATTACTTCCTGTCAGAATAGCAACCCGCTATAACTTCACAAAGTGAAGCAGAAATGTAAATGGACTGTAAATGCTCACCCTAAACAAAGCTTGTAACACAGGTGTTTCTACAAGGTCAGGGGAAAAAATTAAAACCACAAAACCGTTCTTTTCCTGATAATATTATACAGTAATATAATTTCTTACAACTCCTCTGCCACAGATTAAGAATGCTGAGTGCATTTATTACAGATCTCAGTTAACTGCCAACAAGAAAGTAAGACAAAGAAAGCATGTACTGTATTTTCCATGAAAAAATGGGTATTTTCCCCCTCACTCACCTATAAAATTACTGTTGAGTAAAGGGAAACTGCAGAAAAAAAAAAAAAGTTGCTTCTTTATCAGTCAATATCAAGATTTCACCCATATAGAAAGCTGGAGAACATGCTATACAAATTTTCTTAGTAGTCATCTTTAATTTTTCAAGATTCTGTGGAAAATAAAAGATTTTTCTTTAACAATACATTCAGAATTTTGTGCTTTGGAATTTCTTTCATAGAATGTAAATTGATAAAAATCTCTTTAACTTGGTGAGTTAATGGGCTAGATTCTAAATGCTAAAAATAGCTTTGAGGTCTTGTTTTTTGGCAGTTTTATTTTGGGTGATATACTTATGTATATTTTCTTTTCTTAACAGTTTCTAAAAATTAACATACTAATTTTAGCATTTTAGTCTCTTTTTGGAATTGATTGAGAAAACAGTAATCACATTAGTGGAATAAAGAAAAATGACATGGATAAATACTGAATGATGAAGAGAAGCTTAATATCATTACAGAATTATAAGATCTGCAATATCCCAGAGTTAACAGGGATAACAGAGAAACACATTCATAACATTAAATTATGCCTTATTAGAGTAAAATAAAATCAGGAAGTATTGTACATAAATTCTGCATAATCTATTGTTTTAAGATATCTTTTAAAATTAGTAGTTTTGTCAAGACAAACTTGCCTATGCTTTTAAAATATACAGAGGAGTATTTGTGATTTAAGCTTGGACTAATGTATATCAAATACATTTGTGAGTGATGACTTTAACAGCTCAGTAATTCTCTAATTGACTCTGATATATTTAGTAATTCACATGGACTACAAGAGATATTTTTTTAAAGGGGAGTATATGATTGCTGGTGTGACCATCAGAGAAATGTGAAGACAAAGCTATGCTCTAAAAGAAACTGTTATGTTCTATAGTTTGTGACTGCATTTGCACATTTTGGAGTGGGTGTTGCTTGTTGTTGTCATCATCATCATCATCCATCTCCCCCTGCACTAAGCTCACATCAAAACAAAATCATACCTTGGATCTGGAAGGATCTCAGGTTCAAGAGAGGGAAAAGGTGCTTGGAAAGCAGTAGTTGTGGATGTCAGCATTTTGTCAGGGGCAGACAGCCATCTAGGAAAGCTTAGCTCTCCTGTGTCTTTCTGATTTCTACTTTGGTTCTTCATTTGTGTCTGCTTGCCTCTTTTTTTTTGTTTGTAGCTATGAATAAAACAACACTGTCACTATAATAAATCTGTAGGGGCTTTTTTATTATTATTATTTTTAAATCTAGAGTTACCTATAGATATGTGCTGTATGTATTTTATGACTATCTTTAGAATACAGCTCAAAGAAGAGCAAGGCAGAGGCAAATTCAGTTAGCAATATATAATAGCCCACATGCTGTATGAATTATAGCAAATCCCTAATAAACAGTATGCTAGAATGTATGGTTCTTCATAAAGAAATATTTTTTTGCTGGTGACTTCTTTTTAATTTTTTTCTTTTAGGCTGTGCTTTAATCTTCCCTCCAGAGGCAAATTTTTTGTATTTTTTATAAAGGATTACAAATATTTCCATCTGCACCTGGTTAAGCATTTTAAATCTTTTCATTTTGTGGGATTATATTGTTTAACCACTTAGCACTTTCAAGAAATCATAATCTGTGCAGAATGAAGTTGAAGGTATTTTCAGATCATCTCCCATTATGGTTTCTCTTAATCAATTACTTAACACAGAGAATAAGATTTTATTTCATAGTGAGACTGATTTGACAGTATTGGGTCTTAAAACATACATAAATTTGCATATGGCATATGTCAATGAGAACTTGCATGTCTGACAGGTAATGACATGTGATCAAGTTTCCTTTGCAGTGGTAAACCAAGCATGCTGTCATGCTCCCTTTGCAGTGCTATTCCTTGGAGGACATAGGATAATAGCTGAACTTAAAGATGTCAGTCTGTTTAGATCCTAAACATTAGTTACAGTGACTAAACAGAGATTCTTATAAAAATTCTGATGCTTTCTTGATGTAAATGTACCAGATGTTGAGTCATCTAATGTAGGGAGGTATATTTATTATTTATTTAGATCATTTGTCTGTCATTACATTCCCCTATGCCATGCAAGTTTGGAGGTAATAAATAACAGTGTTAGATGAACATAGTTTTTCTGAGAAAAGCAACTTCATACCATCTTTCTTTAAGCCTTTTATGAAAACACAGTGAAATCAAGCGTAGGGCTTTCTTTTTCCTGAGAGATACAAAATGCTTAATAAATAACAGAAGTATTCAGATAGTGCCATTGGATGAAGATGTCTGCTTTTTTCTGAGATGTTCTTGATGACATTTCAGATTAAAGGATTGATCAAGAGTTTCCATATCTCAGAGTAAAGATCACTGAAAAAGCAAAGAGAAACAAAGGCTTGCCCATCACTGAGAAAGAAATCTCAGCCACACAGGGTGCTGGGAGACTGCAGGGGCAAGAACAAAGTGTTGTGTTTCTCTGATCCGTGTCAGAAGATTTAGCAATTGTTTAATGAAAACGGTCATAGACTAGGCAATATTTGGAAAGGGTAAGATTGTAAGGAAAACCACATTAAAAACTGAGAGATGGTTGCTAAAAGAAATTACTCTTATTAGAGTCAAGTTATTACCTAAAATATTATGATCTCAGTAAGATTATAAATTGTTTATTAAATCAATTTTATGTCATAAAGTAGAAAAACTGCTTTCCAGTCTTTTTTTTCATACACTACTTCCATGGGACTATGTCTCATAATGGAGGATGGGGAAGGAAAACACAAACACCATTCCTTTTGGTTTGACCAGGCCTCTTATTAAGTGGAAAATTCAGGATTGGTCTTTACTAATACATCTATAATAATTACTCAACAGAAAATGATAACTGTGAGATTTCCAGCGAGGAAAAGGAAAAAGAAAGGTTTAAATGACACGGCATGTTTATAAGAAGATTGACCTAATATTCTAATAAGCACTACTGCCCGAAGATAAAGATGAAAAAAAGACACTTTAAAAATGAGCTCAGCTTTGGGGAAAAAAAAAAAAAAAAAAAAAAAAGAGGAAAAAACATTCTGAAGTCTGCACTCAGTCTTTTACAGTCTGCTTTCTAATTTATACAGTGTGAGCTAAAGTTACAAGCATAAATAGAGCACAAAATATACCTTTTACAGAACATATCAGAGCTCTCAGGAAAGCAGATTTAAGGCTTATACAAAGATACACAGTAATCTATTTCTGAAATAGTGCTCAGCTTCCTTCTTAAAGGCAAATGAAAAAAAGCAAACGAATATTCTGGAAATGAAAAAGGAGGTGATCCATTTCCTGAGCAATAGTGTCGGCTGAATGCAAAACTCTCTGTAGAACCTAGTAACACAGAATATCACAGCCCTGAAAGACACCAGTTGGATGTTCCAAACATATACCAGAAATACATTGCCTGAATGTGATAACAATGATGGCAAGAGTTTGTCCAGCTAAATATGATGGTACAGTAGGTACATCGGAAAAGCTAGGTGCTGCAATAAAGTATAAAGAAAACTGCTATGACAAGAAAGTGAGGGGACTCCTAAAAACTTGGGATAATAAAAAAGTTAATTACTAGACTCAGTCTTATGTTGAGCTCAGCAGTTCTTAAAAAAAGGCTATGGGCAGTGAAAACCCACAGGAGCTGCTTGTTCTTCAATATTCCGTAAAGATTTTCTTGGGTCACAAGCTATAATGTACTAATAAAGTCTTTCTGCCATTTCTCCCCAGTAGAAATTAACCATCTTATATCAACATCTAGTATTCCTATTGAATTTACTGTATTCCTTACTACATTTATTGAATTATACCTGTAATTCTCTTCTTCATTATTGCCAACACTCCTTCAGAGATTATTGGGGTTGAAGGTTTGCTGGAAGTTATATTGGTGGTGTTTTGAATGAACAAGAATGAGCCTTGAATTTCCTTCTGCTAGGCCCAATACGCTTCACATGAATATAATAAACATATATTT
>WAAE01005854.1:0-19906 GCA_013400495.1 Nicator chloris
AAGGGAAGGGAAGGGGAGGGGGCAAAGACAGAAAAGATGTTATTGTAATGTTGAGTTGATGTCCTTGGACATTTGTGAAAATTGCATTGCTTGGGATGGATTTGGATTTAGATATGAATGTTTATGATTGGTGTCTCAAGCGATTGCATCTATATTATCAAAAAGATATATTTTAAATAGTTCAATTTATATGGCTGGATTGTTCAGAAACACAAACAGCATAAATTATGTTAAACATTCAGTCTCATGAAAATGTGTACTCCTAAGCCTTATGCAGCTGTTTGAGTCTTTCACCAGGGGATTTCCAGTCATGTGAAAGCTGTGTGCATTTCTAGCCAAGTTCCCTCCTGCTGACAGGGAGAGTTTGGAACGTTTAGAGTGTAGTCATTAAGAATATTCTTGATATGAACCTCAAAGCAAACTAGAGATTAATTTACTGGGATTATCTGCTTATTTTTCATGATTAGCAATTTTTAAGACAGTGTATGATGAAGGGGTTCCATCACAACTGGTATTTTGTTATAAGGAGGTGAAGAAAGTAAAGAAAGTTACTGATCGCAGGTACTAGCTTCCAAGATACAGAGATTTTTTCTGACTATTCATGTAAAATGTATTTCTTTTAAAATTATTAGCAGACCGACAGGTCGCATTATAATAGTCTGCCCTATTTTTCTTTTGTTTTTTTTTTAGGTTAGTCCTCCTTTGCATATTAAAAGCACCTTTCAAGCATTTATAGCTTAAAGCAAGCTGAACTTCAATTACATTGACTCATGTGGAGAAATTTTTGTTTAAAATAGTAAGATCCTTTTTAACATGGCAATATAATGCTCTTTCTTTTTTTCTTTCTTTTCTTTCTATTTCTTTCTTCTTTCTTCTTTCTTTCTTAAGAACTAGGTGTCATAAACTTAAATAATGCACTTTATTCAAAAGAAATTCAAGTGAAAATGAACTGTTGACATGCCTCGCTTACAGTAAGGACTGAATGGTTGAATTTAAAGCTGTATTTTATTGACATGGAGAATAGTAGGTACATTAACTAATTTTATAGCTGTAAAAATAAATTAGCCTTAAGAAGTATTGCAATTTTTTTTGCCTTGAATGTAGCAGTGTCTTTTACCTTTTCTTAACAAGAGATGTTATAATGTAAAGAAAGTAAAAGGTTAATGTAAGAAACATCCATCTGAGCCCCATGAAATCAACGCAAAGCTCCTTCTGAAGTCTGAAGGAGCAATATAATGTTATCTACATAGAGTATGCCTTTCTACATTTACCTTGGCAAATATTACAAGCAAATATAGCACACACATGTGGGAATATGTGTGTTTGAAGACGTGCATGTTCTTGTAGACTCATAGCCCTCCAATTTTTAAGATGCTGGCAAAAATAAGTGTAAAATGTTCCAGAGAATGTCAGTTTTATAAGGCTTTCTGTAATTCTCTATCTACCCCACACAGAGAGGGCTGGTAGTTGAGCAAAGGAAAAACATAAGGAATATTGTTTTGCAGGTGTTGTTTCTGCATGCTTAGATATATTAGAATGATCTTTTCTTATTTTTCTTCTTTTTCTTTGTCCTAGTGGCTACCCAGCTACTCTGGGAGAGGACAGGCAGCAATGTAATTCAGAGAAAATGAGTAACAACTGCAGAATTGCCAGGCAAGTACCTCTTGTAAAAATCCGTAGTGGGCCAAGAAAACAAGCAGTGGAGATATTTTGGCAAAATGGTTTTTTCCACTCACCCACCACATCACCATGTGCTTTGGAAGACAAGCACTATCTTTGTGTCTTAATCTCAGTGCTCTGTCTGGATGCAGGCACACAGCAACTATTTCTGCAATAATTTCTGGGTGCATGTTACCTTAGCCACTCACTTCTAAACTTGCTCATTACTTTTAATGTTGCTGAATCTTTTCTCTAAAGCGGTGTGACATGCACACTTGAATAAAGGCCATAATTTCTCTTTGAAAACTCACTGGCATGAATGAAGCTAATGATTTTAGTCTGGCACTTCAGCTGCAAGGTAAATGAAATGAAGTTTTTTACCCAATATTGGATGGCTTTACATTTCAGATATGCATCTATTTAATGCTAATGAAATAGACAACTTTTTGATATAATGGAAAATTTCAAGGATCATCTGAAAATTTCTAAAATAACATAACTGTGCACAATTTGTTTAAATCTCATATATAATCATACTGATTGTGCAACTCACATAACTGGCATCACATGATACCAGTAGCACATGATACCAGCTCCTGGGTCTGGATCATGCAGCCTTAGGAATCAGAAAACTTAGAAACTTTCTTATTTCTTATAAAAATTGTAATATGTGTCAGTTATAAAAGTTACCCCGAAAAATATTCTCTCCTTCACAGGAGGCACAAAGAATACAATGTTCCAGTTCTTCTGTTCCCCTGGATCCTGGGGTCATGACACCTCTATTTCACTAGTGTCTCTATTAAAACCTCTTTGGCGTGCCTCCTGCAGTGTTTTTAGTAGACCTTGACATAATTACAATGAATATCATCCCCCAGTCTCTTTCCATGGGCCGCATTCCTGAGGTGAGCAACTTTTCCCTTCATATTTCAGCTGTGTGTGTGTAGTGTAAGTAATTGTCTTGTCAGCCTTGGGTTTTGGTCAGGCTTTGAAAACATGTGTGAAATACAGACCAAGAGAAAGCACTGGTGGAGGAACAGCTACAAAAAGAACAGGGATGTCTACAGAGGCATGCAGGGAGAGTCTGTGCCAAAAGTAATTATTCCTACCAGGTGTAAGGATCCAAACATATAACTTCTTCCTACTGTGCTTCTCAGACAGAAGCTGCTGGGAAGCTGATGTTCCAGATCTAGAAATTACTTGGAAGAAGCAGAAAGCAGGCTGAGGAGCAGCATGGAGGAGTCAGGAGCTGTGGCCAAATCAATATACAGAAAGAAAGAAACTTCTGAGATTAATCTTGAATGAGGGATGTATCCTCACTGTACTACTCCTGGTCTTGATGATGAATCTCCTCAGCAGAAAGCTGAGAAGCCTATTATGAACACCTATCCCTTTCTCCTCCTTTTTTCCCCACCCGGCCATAATGCATGTCTAAGATGGTTTGCTCCCTTCCAAGCTTATTCCTCTCTGAAAGAAGATTGAAGAAATCCTGACTGATTTTTGGGAACAACTTTGGCATTGTCAGTTAGAAGTCAGCACAACTCAGCCAATTTTACAGTCAGAAGGTGTTGAAAAATGGGTAAAATGAAAGAACTGGCAGCTTTCACGAAATTCTTCTGAAAACATAAATCAGTCCCGTCTGTTCACTGTGAGCAGTTAAATCCATTTCACTATACAAAGAAAGATGAAGTGATTTTCTGGTGGGCAAAGAAAAATCTGTTGTATAGACACTTTGCCTCCACCCCCATTTATTCAGAAACAGATTTTACTGCACTCCAGTACAGTCTCTTCTCCCGTCAGCTAGGACCATATTCACCTACACTCTTGAAGCAACCCAAAATCACCTGGTTCCTGCTCCCACAGTTCAAGTAAGAACGTTAGTCCCAGACCACCACTGTAAGAGCAAATTGAAGGCAGTGAGCTGAAGCCTGTTTGAAGGGGACCTGCCCCTGCTGCACATGTGCATGTCAGACAGCACAGGGTGCAGTTAGACTTCTCCCCCACTGAGACAGCTTTCCTGCCAGCCATCAGAGTCAGACCATCAGCCAATCTGGGTTTGAGCTCAGACTCTATGTAATGATAGTGCAAACACAGGGTCCAACAGGCAGACCTGCAGAGAACCCCTATGAAATTCTTCTACCCAGGAAGTAACATAATTTGGTACTAAACTGCAGTCCTGAGCTAGAGTTCTTTCCGTCATAGAATCATTTAGGTTTGAAAGCATCTTTAAGATCAAGTCCAACTATTAAACCAGCACTGCCAAGTCTAACACTAAAACATGTCCCTAAGTGCCGTATCTACATGCCTTTTTAATACCTCTGTGGATGATGAGTCCATCACCTCCCTGTGCAGCCTGCTCCAATGCCTAAGCACTGTTTCAGTGAAAAAATTTTTCCTAATATCCAATCTAATCATTCCTGGCACAACTTGAGGCCATTTCTTCTCCTAATCATTTGTTACATGGGAGAAGAGACCTATGGTAAGTCAAAGCTAGTTAGGCACAAAATGGTTCAACTGTGTTCAAACTTGTTTTTTTTTAATATAAGGTGGAAAAGAGATTAAAGCAGAGCTAAGAACTTAGCCAAAAACATTGCTATTTGGGGGCAAAAGCCCCAGATGAATACACAGGACCAAAGACTGGATGGAAGGCTGTAAGTCTTAAAAGGGTTTCCATGACAAAGCAGAAGCATGAAGGTACTGTGACGCTCTAGAAAGGATTTATAGTATTTGACTTTTCACAGTTCAGGATCACAATTTAGTCGGGTGAAGACAGAACTGTCTTGCAAAAGGCCTTCTTTATTCCAGACATTTTTGTCAGTTACATAATGTAGACCAGAGGAAAAATAAGCAAAAAACCCTTTAATGGATTAGTGCTTAATTTATGCTGTTACCTGACCACATATCATCCAGGTCAGCTGCAATGATGTGTCCATACAAAATAATAGTATGAACCTTTTGTGAGTGAGTCAGTTGCTCTGTTTGCTTGGCTACAATGTGGGGGGGGGAAAAGGCAGATCATTAAATCATTATTTTCAAAAGGTTCTTAATTACATTTAGAGCTGGAGAGAGGACAGTTGTTTTTAAAATGGATAGTAAGACTGCATGGCAACAAACAGAATAAAAAGGTGACTCTCAGCTCTCTGTTCTGAGGCAGGAACTTCTGAATGTCCTACATTTACCGGGAAGTTAACATATAATTTAATAATTCATTCATTTTGCTCTTGTCTATGATTTTTATGGCATGAGAGGTAGCAGCATGTTTCCAGCATCTTCCTAAACAAATCCTGAAAATATAAGTCTGCAAATGAATATGCCAAGTAGATATTTTAGAGGCGCAAACACAGCAGATGTTCAGTTCTCAACATTTTTTTTTTCTTTACATTTTACAATTAGTTCCTTTAGCAGTGTTAGCATGTACAAGCAGATCATTTTATTTTTATGGAAGTTCACTAAGCAGATTTAATTGCGATAACTGAAAAAGGGATGAAACCGAAACAGGTTACCCCAAGAGGTTGTAGATGCTCCATCCCTGGAAACATTCAAGGTTGTGTTGGACAGGGCCCTAAGCAACCTACCTAGTTAAAAATGTCCTTACCCGTTGCAGGGGCTGTTGGGCTAGATGCCCTTAAAGCTCCCTTCCAACCCAAACTATTCTATCATTTTATGATTCTATGAAGTTTCTGAGGGTATAATTTTTATCCCTGCTGTGGTAAGCACCAGTGGAAATATTTTTCTGATAGTCTGTGCTGTAAAAACAGAATACAAACTTGCAAGTAGAAGGAATGACAGGCAAGCTGGCTTACATATTGTGTATATTAATATCATAGCTATCTTTGGGCAAGACTTTAGGTCTAGCACTATTGGGAGACTGTTAAAAGTGGGAAGATGTATATTGAGAACCATAGGAAAAATACCTGTAAAAGTTTTCCATCTTCCAAGGACGTAAGCTTATTAATAGAGACAAATTCTTATTATCAGATTAACTTATATCAGGATAGTAGTATGTGTCCTGACACATGATTTTTATTTACATAATTTTAAAGATTTTTAATCAAAACATTCTTGCCAATGTACTTATAGGCTGCAAAAAACAAATGTTTGTCCAAAAATTCTTCCTGAAATACAGGACTATGTTCCACACAAAGCACTATGTCAAGTAGCCCGAAATATCTGTGTTAAATTGTGGCTTATATAAACCAAGATGAAAGCACATTAAGTGTTTTATATTTTGTGCATGACAGTACAGTTTTCAACTGCATTTTCCAGACTAAAAGGCGTCACAGTAGCCGCATGTGCCCGTCTGCCACTTCTGCTCATACAGTGGGTGGTGATCTCTCTGCTGCATTACAGCACGGTGTCCAAATGGATACAAGCCTCATAAGAGCTGGTAATTAAACATGATTAATCAGGCACAAGACGCTTCACTCTGGCCTCTGTGGAACTATAAACATACTGCTGTTCTGTGTTATAACTGGGTCCTGGTGAAAATTCAGCTGTTTGGGTTTTGTTGGCGTGGCGGTTCCCACAGCCAAAAACAGGCATGTGGCCTGTGCCTGTCTCTCCTTTCTCTGTGCTGCCCAGATATCAAGGCACCCCCAGGCAGACCCTCAAAAGAGGAAATCCCCCAGATTTACAACAATTTACACTTTGGCCGCACAGATGCTTGCAGTACTTTAAGTACAACATACACAGCACATCCCGTGCTTGACAAGGAAAATATGCTTTCACTTGTCATGTTATAGGGTAATTGAGCTTTTTATGACTTCCAAGTAGCCCAGATAGCATTTTTTATATTGAGGTCTAACTGCTTCCCATTCTTTAACTACATTACTTAGGGGTAACTTAAATCCCTATGAATAAGTTAGGAGTATATGGTATAGATATCACCAGAATACTGGAAGGCAACGTCAGGACTTGGATAGCCAGAGGAGGAAATGCTGAGAATGGAGAATTGGAGATGCTGCTCTCTGCAGCTATATGGTATTGCTTTTATTAAAGCAAATAATTTGTTACAATACTTATTTTTCTTTGTGGAACATCATTAGGTTACACCGAGAATATATATTTATATATATATACAGGAAAATATAAAGAAATACATTTTATTTCCTCAGGAGGACTGTTCTCTTGAGATCTGATGACTGAAGTCTTGTAAACCAGATACTCAAATCAGGCTGCACAGTGAACAGCAGATGTCAACTCTGAAAATTTTTATCTTGGTCACCCTGTGTAACAACATGGAAGTCAGTGCTGCATCATGTTTCGGGGGGAAGGATTGGATTAAATATTTCAATAGCATTTTTCCTATATCTTGACCATTTTTAAGTGTCCACTCCTCATCCCAACACACACTTACCTGGAAAGGTCACACCTCAGTTTGTTGAGAATGAGATCTGAGAGTACTTCAGGACCAATGTACGATGTACATCGGGATAATTTTGACCTGACGCTAACTTGGAGTCTACTCTTACACCCCAGTGTTGCTACAGCTAATGAAATGAGCCTTACTGAGCCACTGGCCTCTTACTCATCAAAACCTGAAAGGTAAAAAATCTGCAACGAAGGTAATAGTAAATAAAGGCAAGAAATGGAGAAAAAGAAATCCTGGTGTGAAGCCAAAAAGATTATGGAGGGAAATTTGGCAAAGGAAGTATGAGCAACATTCAATCCTGTCACATATATATTGCATAATATTCATATTATATTAACATTTTTATATGGTATGTTTTATATATATCAAGCCAGACATAATTTTGTCTTCCTTATTTTAATTGTTTTCCCTAGGAGAAGTGGGGGGATTTTGGTGGGTAAAAAAGGAAAGGTGTCAATTTTTTCATAGTATTAGAAATTTGTTCAGAAATTTTGCCACTAGTATTATACCTACATACATAACACTCTTGCAGACTTGGAGAAAGTTTAAACTTTTTATAGGTACAAATATCTATATCATATATGGATATAAATTTGTATGTATGTAAAGTTGCAAATGATAGGTAAAGAGATATATCTCAATATGCAATGTTACACTTAAATAGCATAATCTCTGCATACAGATCTATAGAGAGATAGATGATAGGTGAGAGAGAGAGAGAGACAGAAATACATATTTCTCTTGTTTAAAAATCTATACTAATAGTCTTTAAAATACCTTGTAAAATTAAGGCAAGTTGCTTTTAGGATAGTTCTATGACCAGTGTATAGACAAAAGCAACACTTCCTTCCTAAAGATTTTCAAAATTCATCTTCAAAGCATCTTGCATGAATCACACTTAGAAGAAAATCTTAACACATATCAAAACATAAAGTAACTAGAAGATTTTATATTTTATATTTAGGAGTCTTGTTTTCTAGATGCAGTGTGCTTTCAAGCTAAAAGAATAGTTCCATTAAGCATAAGCCAGAAGTCATTCTTTGATCCTTAGTCCAGGGTACTCTGCATTATCTATGGAACAGCAGCCACATCTCACTGAAGTGATTACTAACATTAATATAATCCAGATGCTTCTATTTGCTTTCCTTACAGTGGCATGGATTTTAACTGAATACCTTCAGCATATGTAGAACCAATTTATTTTGTTATTTTCCTTGAATACTAAGCATTCTTATTTTTCAAAAGGGAAAAAAAACCTTAACTGGAAGTAACTGATTGTTTGTTTGATTACAGATACGGGTTTTCTATTTTTAAACCAGACATGGAGAGTAACACCTAATCATGGGACCTTTTTCATCTCTCTTTTCCTTTTATGCACATTTGCAAGACAGGTTCAAGTCTTCTCAAAATTCCCAAGAAGCACTATGAAAATTTGAAACAGAGAAGTGAAGTAAGAATCACTCATTATTTAATATTTGTTTTTTTGCACCAAACTCCAAGTTGTGTGAAAGTTGTTCTTTATATTAAAACATGATGTAAAAAAAGCACTATTTTGCGATGGTTAAACAATACCAGAAATATCTTTAAGGAGAGGTTTTTGGTGGGTAACCAGACTTATTTGTTTATTTGTTTCATTTGCTGTGTCAGCACTAGGCAGCTCCTGGAGAGTATGATTTGAGTGAGTTCGCAAATTAAAAAACAAATGTGTCAGCTTTTGATGTCCTTCTGGGTCTTCAGATTTTATAGGACTCACAGTGGAGTCTGATCTTGTAGACATAATTTAATTAATTGGACATTCTTCTGTCCTGCTCTGAAAGAGGGAGGTAGACGTGTTCATCAATTAATTATGCATTACCTAAGAATAAAATTGTCTGTTGTGTCACATCAGGCTCAAAGAATTCCATTATTAACCAGAACTGTTATGTATTCAAGAGGGACCAATGGAAAAATAAAGAGATGAGGCTGCAAAGAAGCCAATGATGCAAACAGGAAGCTGGAAAAGTCCATAGCTTTTTGTAGGTTCAAGCATCCACTGAATTCACCTGTCAGGGAACGGCCTTGTTACCAGCAGGAAAGCCTGTGAGCTCTAGCATTGTCAAAATTTTCATTCCTGTTCCCACCCTGTGTGTGCAGGTGCAGTTCTTACCTTTGCTCTCATTACAGAACATAGAGGATGTTTCTTTCATAATTACCTATTCTGATAAAAGCTGGAGGAACACACCTCCTCAGTTTAGTGGTAACCTTCAAAAGGATTACACATTTATTGAGGTGGAGTAATTAGATAAGCTTTGCCTTTTTTTTTTTAAGGAAGAGAGACAAAAGAAGTGGATTCCCATCAGCTGATATCAATGGATCACATACTAAAGGGTTAGTTAGAATCATTGACTCAACTAAGTTTGGAACAAAGTTCCAAGGTCACCAAGGTGATTCCACCTTTTCCCTGGGCAGTGTATTCCAATGCCTGACCATATCTTTGGTGAAGGAAGTTTTCTTAATATATGATCTAAACCTCCTTTGGTACAACTTGAGGCCATCCTTTCAACTTGAGGTTAACAACTCTTTGACAAATGTCGAAAGCAGCAGCCCCTGGGACAAAGAAACGTACTTTTCACACATGCAGCATGCCATCAAAGGAGTGGCCCTAAATACAAAACAAGGGCTGTACAAATCTGTGAATGATGAAAGCATCAGCAGAGCTTCTGTAAGGAAGGAACAATCCCTGCACACAGTCTGTATCATTCCTACAATACTGGACACATTCCTACAAAACACATTTCAATACTGTTGCAGCAGAGAATGCATGTCCTGTCAGCTGGAAGGACCACTGTTTTATGGAAAATAGTAACTTTAAAAAGGACTTACTATGAGAAGCATAATGAAGTGGTAATATGGGTAAATGTAGTCCTGGGATTTATAAACATTAAAGTGCTTTATAGAATGTGGGACAAGGAATAGCAGGAAACAATTGCTATAAATTGGAATAGAGCTAGATAAAGTCAAAGCAGAAATTACTAGTATATTTTTAATAGTGAGGTTGATTAACAACTGGAATAAAATAGTTGAGTCTTATGTCGACAAAACTTCTATAGCTGCAGGGAAATCTTTTTCTGGGATTAAGTTGTAATTTAATCAAAATTAATTATTAGATGGAAGCGGTAATAAGTGTCTTTTGCAACGGCTGCATGTCTGTGTGAGCTATAAAGTTGATCCTACACTTGCTGCAGTTAATTTCAAGCTGTTTTCATGATTTGCTGAGTAGGAATGCAATTTCTCTGCTTCTCTTCACAAAGTAAATCAGTCACATGAAGAATGCAGTGGCAGAGCTCTTGTCTTATTAAATAAACATGGAATTTAGAAGGTGTTTCAAAAAAAAACGCCATAGAAAAATGAGATTTTAATGCACTCAGTAATGTGGAGAACTGTCATAAAGGAGAAAAGTACTGCTGAAAAAGATAAAATGGCAGATTACATTGTATGAAATAAACCAAAGACTGGGTATGAGCCAGAGAACTCTTGTTTCTAAAACATTGTGAGGGTGTCCTCAGGATTTAGAGGGATGACTTAGGGCATCAGCTTCCCACACTAAGCGGGATCATGGCCACATACCCATCTCCAACCCTCTCCCCCCTGGAATAGGAGGTCAAGTGAGGACTGAAGGAGTTAAGTTGAGCCTGGAAGAGACGCAGTGAGGGAGAAGGGGCCTGTTTCAATTTTTCCTTTGATTTTTCCAACCAAATCTATTTTAATTGGTGATAAATTCAGTTTCCCCAAGCCAAAGCTGTTTTGCCATAACGATGATTGATAAATGATCTCCCTCCCTTCATCTCGGCTTTCTGATTTTCTCTCCACCCTGTGGAGGAGGAGCAGTGACACGACGCTAGCTCGCTCCCGCCGGCGCTCACGCCAAGAGGGGCTCGGGCAGCGCTGGGGCCACGCCGCCTCTATCGCGGCACCGGGGCTGCTCCCCAAGGCTGTTGGCTGTGCTGCTCTCGGCTGGGAGCAAAGGACAGAGAGACAGGCTTCTCACGTGTGTCTCAGGCCCATTGACTCCAAGGGGTGGCGTGGCGAAGACTGAAAATGCCCGTCCTTACAGCGTCTTTTAAACGGGGGTGGAAAGGGGAAGATAAAATTCTTTCACCAATGAGGGACCCCCTGGGGAGGGGAGTGAGGAGGGACCCCTGACCTGACACCCTGTAGGAAAGGCAAGGGGAGTGGAAAGGGTCACGGGCACCAACCAGACGTTGAGTAAAAAGGGAAAACCCAGGCGGAGTTTAGGGTGGAGAGAGATCTGTCTGGAAAAAGGGTGAGGATTTCATGGGACTGACAACGTGGACAATAGCAACAGGTGTGTCTGGGGTTCAGTGACAGTTTGGCGTGGGGAGGGGACCTGAGGTGGAGACCAAACCTGTCAGGGAGGTAACAGAACAAACCGTTGGGAAGATAACTTAATAACAGTAACTTGTCAAAAACCCACCACCAGAAAGCTGGGTTGGAGTTTGACCTGTAACGGAGGTTAACATTACAGGTATTCTTTCTAAACAAGAGAAATTCACCTCTTTTCAACTCTGTCTGAAAGAGCTTTTCTCCCATGCTGAAGTAGGAGTTAAATGATTTCTAGAATCAAGCAAATTTGGGATGTGAGCAGAAGCTGGGAAAAAATCTGGTTTTTTTTCTTTGTTTCCTTAATTCTTAGAAGTGTACAGAGGCTGCAACTGTAATTCCCAAAATAAGGAGATATTTTGGACCATCAGAAATGTAAATGGAAAAGGATTTTAATACAAAAGCTTAGCAATTACATAAGAAATACCATGTCAAATTTGCATTGCATTACAAACTCAATAAGGTTTTGTCTAGTTTAAGTGACGTAGTGAAGGTTAAAAAAAGGTGGTGGTAAAGAGTGACTGCAGAAAATTTGGCATTTTTAATATATCTAGAAATTCATGGGATCTGATTGTTTCTTGCCCTGGCACCGATGGCTACCGTAACTTTTCACACAATACCTTATGAACAAGCACCATTTGGCATTTAAATGCAGGGACATCACAGCAATGTGTTCATCTTACCTGAGTTTATAGGAGTGATGTTACTATGGGTGACCTCTTCATTTTAATGAATATGCACTGAGTACGGCTTGAAAACATATTTATTGCAGCTGTAAAGCATTGGGTGAGTGTGTGTGTGTGTGTGTATGCTTTGATTTCAAAAACAGGCTAAGTCACTTGTTCATTTTACTCTCTGTAACCAATAATAATTTTTGTTTTAGAAAGTTACAGATTACATCTTCACCAACCATAAAATAATTTAGGCTGGCAAAAACCCCCCAAACCAGGGCTAGGTAGAGGCTTCTCAAACTGCTTAAACACAATTTGTGCATACATCCTTAGGATTTGGTAATAATGACAGTTTAAAAAAAAAATCTGCCCGTAGTATATGCATTGAACTATTTCTTGCACTGTTCAATATCATCTGTGAAATAAATACATTCAATGCTTGGCAGACAGGATAAATAAAAAAACATTAATATAGACAAAAGTGTTATTGGTAAGGTACTAAGAATTACACTACTAAAATAAATCTAAAAATGTTCAGAAAGCCAAAACCAAGGAGATCTTAAAGAGCCTATATTCCTACAGGTATACTCTCTTCCTCATGATAAAAAGTCCACACTTATATATGCAACTTGAAATATCATTCCTTAAAATCTCACATGCAAGTATTTTCCTTTCTAGGAAATGCATAATTTTCCCTGCCTTAACTGGAAACTTCTGGGGTTTTAAAATTTACCTCTTTTTTTTCCCCTTGTGGAAACATTCAAGTCTGACAGTTGGACACCAATATACTTCAGACATTTCCTTATGGACTTTTTTCATTAATTGTCCTGTTATGCTTGATAAAGATATCACACAAATCAATAAATGCACCTGAGAAATAATTTTAATTAATGTAATAAAAGGGTAACCATGGAAAACAAAGTGGAAAAGGGAGATCTAATCATGATGAAGGACTTCAGCACCTTGTATGATGGGCCTATAGTTCATGTACAAATTTAATGAACATCTGAAAACAGAGCTTCAGTTTAGCCCCAAAATCTCTGGAGTATCAATACATCAATATGTAGCTTTTACGATCCAAGAGATTCTTTGGCTTGAGGTTTTTGCAACATCTGACTAACCCAAACTTTTCTCCTCTTGGGATTTCTAAATAGTCATTAGGAGAAAATTGCAGTAGCTCTGCATGGTAAGGGAATCATCTCATCAGTCCAGGCTCTTCATAATGTCTTCTACTAAGCTCATTTGTTGGGGTAATAAACTGAGGAAAGAGGATATTTGACCATGTCAATAGAAATTAGTTTAAATTGAACTATCTCTTCAATCCCTTGGCTGTCCTTAGGTGAATTGCAATAAATGGTGGTATGACAATTATATTCTGTTATTTTACCAGTTGTCTCCATTTCTCTGAAATACTCTTTTGCTCAGTTTCATAACCTGTGGCTCTCTAAATAAACCAGGAAGAACCAATGTGGCTGGCCACTCTTTCTTCATTTTTGAGAGAATTATTCCCATGTCACACTCTATATCGGCTACTGTACTTCTTGTGGCAAATTGTTTCTTTTATGCAATAATGATAATAATTTATTCAACTGTAAAAGATTTGACCGTAACTGTAAGAATATTATTTGGCACAGTACGTATAAAAAAGCTTGAAAGCAGATGATTTGCAGTAATTGGTGTGCTTCTTCTGCTGCTACTTAGGGAGGCTCCAGCTGATGGAAGAGAACTGAGTATCTTTGAACTAAAGGCAGTGTCAGGACTGCCACTGTGACCTGGTCTATGTCATCACTTCAGTCATTTCCTATAAATCTTTAAGTGATACAAGCAGCGGAAACACACTTCCCATTACGGATCAGAGAACGGACCCATTATTCACAAGTCAGAATCAGTGTTAGCAGATTAAATGACACCGGTGTAAAAACATCACATAGGAAAAGCTATTTTGAACATTCTTAACATGACAAGTCTGACTTAAGCAAAGAAGCTTTGAAGTAATGAAGAAAGATGGGAGAAGAAAGGTAGTGAAGGGTCCTGTGATGCCTTTGTGTTCCTTTCCCTTGAATCAATGACAATTTTATGTGCTGATTTTGAGACTGTATGCCAAGAATATTCATCCCCATATCACAGCATTTCAGAGCACACAATGAGAAGTGCTGCAGTGCACCCTTCTCTGGATCCCTTCTCTTTCTTCTAATAAGTGAGCCATGGCTTAGTGCTGGAAGTTGTGTGCTGAGGTTTAATTTCTTGGGTTGGGGGGCGTTTACTCCCCTTGTTTTTCCTTTTCCTTTTCCTTTTTTCTTTTTCTTTCTTTTAGTTTTCCCTATTTCACTTGCAGGCTTGAAGGTGGTAGCCTCGATAAGATGCATTGGAGTTTTCCCCTCCAATGAGGTTTAAGAAACTCTCTGGGCTTGCTTAGTAGAACTTTTGAAAGCAAGTTTTTGGTTAAATAGCCAGTAATTAAGTGGTCTTAGAGAAACCTCAAGAATTTGTTTTGGCAAATGAAATCTTCTTGAGGTAGAGGCCAGGTGCTATCAAACTTTTCAATACTGTGAGCCTAAAGTCATTGTTTCCATACAGATTTTAACAGTGAGCAGATATCCAGTTCCTCTGAAATCAGGCATCAGCTCTTCCTGATGATGAAGTTAAGTCTGCTTTATTTTCTATGGTCAGGAAATAGAAGTCACTTCCCCACACCTCTCTTCACACTCATTTCCGGACTGTTGAGTTTGTTCAAACATGTAGCAAATTAACCTACCTGTTTATAAACCTAGAAACATAAGAAAGATCATAAAAAAATATTTCTGCATTTACCTATACCTGTTAGCCTTATGAATACTGTTAGGAAAACAAACAGGCTGTTCCCAATAGCACATGGAAATTTCTGCTACTGTTTAATACCTCCTGCTTATGTGTTTTGGAAGGTCTCCTACAATCAGTATAGAAGTGTAGGGGAATATTTATGTAATGAACCCCCAATGGCTTCCACATTTCACTGCAGCCACAGTGAAGTGTCATTTTCTGTGGAGTTGAAATCAATTGTTAGTAAACAGCTAGTTCTTTATGATGCCATCAAATTCTGGACAATCATGTTGATTCAGAGATCAGTAACTTAATTGGTTATTTTCTACAAATTTGTTTACAATCAGCAGAAGTTGTGGTTGTATAAAGTGTCTGACCATACAAAGATTGAACCATGCAGGAAGTTTTATAAACATCTCTATTTGAAGAATACAATGTGAAGCCCTAGTCCTACAAATACCATTACTTTAACAGGTTAAACAAATGTAATTTTCATGAGTCTCATCATTCCATGCCTCAGACTGCAGTGGTACACATATTACAACTTTAGCTATACTTTGAATATAGGAAGGGAAGGTTTCAGGGAGGGGNNNNGGGAGAGGGAGAGGGAGAGGGAGAGGTCATGCCTTCAGTACAGCTGGAAAGAGTAGCCTGACTGCTCTGGAGGACTTTCACCATAATGAAAGACTAAATAGATTTTCACTGCCTACAAAAGTAAGTATACAATATAAAACAGCATTTTTTATATACAGCTCAAAGTCTTCCAAACACAAAGATCCTGGCCAGTAGAAAAAGCTGTTACTAGGGTCTTGTTGGTACTACCTACTTCTGCACCAGATCCTTGATGTGTAAGAAGGAGCTCACTGTAGCCTTGGAGTCTGTTTTGTTAAATTCCATAAACAAAGCGAAAGGTAGTCTGGAGAGCCGTAGCGTTCTCAGATAGATATTTATGTGCTCAACAGATAGATGATGCTAAATCATCCTAGAGGGGTGACTTATCTGTGCAGCTTTAAACCTTGACATTTAACAGGACTGAACAAATGGCACATGTACCTCAAGGACACAGGATTTATTGTTTTCATCTACCTCGGTGCCTGTTTTATGTGAGTCATTATTAAAATATTACTGCAAACATCTAAAGCTTCAGCTCAAATTCCTGTGATATCAGCTAAGGGGTTAAATATTTGCTGGCTAGAGATATCTTTTCTCTAGAGTTTTGCAATTCTAATCTGTCTATTCTTTGTCATGTGAAGCATTTACCTTCTGTCTCCAGAAAGGGAATGCTGCATACAAGAATAAGCCATTATTTTTATTTCAAAGGCAAGGCCCTGTATTGATAACACATTGAGACTCACCAGGGATACCTGAGGGGACTGCAAAACCCTGTTGATTGCTACTGAAATACTGACTGCTGGTATATTTCCCCAATAAAAAGACTGAGTACCAAGTGTATCATCATTCTGGAGCAGAAAGGCAGAAGGATGTCTTTTCCATGTTAAGCCAAAGGTTTGATCATCTAACAGGGGCTCTACTTTCAAGAGATAGCAAGTGAACAGTGCCCAGCAGCTCTTTGGTCTTGGGTTGAGCCCTTAGGCTCTATTTTTTCCAAATGTTTAAAAAAATATTATTCACACTTCATGATTTTTTATTAGTTTTCCCCGTTTTCTTTGCTTCTCAGGTTTTATTTAAGGCATTTCCATTCCTTTTCAAGACAGTCTTTTCATTTCCATGACATTGAGTAGGGATCAAGCATATTTGAGGAAGAATAATGACTGGATACGGCACCCAGTGTTGTGGTCTATGTGACTGGGCGGTGATCAAAGTTTGGATCACTTGACCTTAGGGGTTTTATTCAATGATTTTGTGAATCTGTGACATGAGAGATCAAATCAAGAGTGGTCTACCTCAGAATATTCTCTTCTATCCTCTAACAGGAAAACTTTCTAGCCCAGAGACGGTACAATTCCATTAAACCCAGGGCAAGTTTTTGTCACTTGACTGTAGCTTGGGTAGAATTGCCACCTGTGATGCCTGGGGAAAGGGTGGGAAAAGGCAAGGAAAAAATTAGATCCAAACTGAGACAGAGATTCAGGTCTGTTGTTAGTCACTCCCAAACCAATATTTATGAATCTCATCCAACTTACATTCTAATTACCATTTTTAGCTATAAACCTGAACTTCCAGAGTTTTGAAAGTGACAAGGCAAAGAAAAGGTAATCACTTTTTCTTTCCAGTGACATATACCAGTAAAATGGATTGAATAAAAGCTCTCTGCTAAAATTGTTTTCTTCACAATTCAGTGATACAAGGAGCCAAAACTGCTGGACTTTGAAAAAAAACAAGAAAAAACATACATTATTTGGTAATTAAACTCTCAAACAAGAAGCCTTTGCACAAAAGGAGCTCATTTAAATTCAAGAAAATATATTACCATAGTTTGTTGTACTTAAGCAAATATCTTGCTTTTCAGATCGAAAAAGAGGTGGTACTATCACCAAGGCTTGTAATGAGTCACTTTCTGTGTTACACCTGTAAATGAAATTAGGTCTTCCTTGCTGCACAGTCAGCTGCCATTATGCCTTCCATTGGAGTACAGTGAAAAGATCAGCAGAAAACACAAGAACTACACATGTTTTTATGTGTTCTTCTCTTCCTGAGCAAGAACTTTTGTTGTTGAAGAACATAAAGTAGAAGTGGAGGAAATACTATCACAACTTGATTACATTTGTACTGATATTCATGTGAATGGCACACATGGGACCTGGTACATTGCATAGGACTGGCATTATTAAACTATAAATATCTACACTGCTGTTGGCTACATCTGAGCTTGTCATCCTAAAGTTTATTACTAATATAAAGAACCAGAAACACTTGACCTATTTTAGATACCTACGTTAGACTGAGCTGTATTAAGTTTCAGAGGGATCACAAATCTTCTCCAAACCGCAGAAAATTAATTTCTTAAGAGTTAACAGGCCATAAGAGTTTCAGTGATGAGTTTCCTATTCTTTGAAAGAATGTAAGGAAGAGAAAAAAAAAAAGAATGAAACAACAAAACAGAATATGTGAGAATAGCTGGAAAATATTTTGTCAGAATCAGTATCTTTATATATAGCAGGTAGGTTTCTGAAAAAGATTTTTTTTTTCATTAAGAAATCCTGGCTGAGTTGAACAAAAAAATACCTGTATGTAGATACTAGCATATACATACATGCATAACCCCAGGATACTTCACTGATACAGTGAAAAATATTAGGTGTTTTGATGGTTCTGAAAAAAAAAAGGTTAAAACCAGGACCACCTTCCTGCCCTAATAGACATAAATACCCAATACCTCCTATTTTAACTTTTTGGAACCATTTCGTTTCCTTCCTTTAGGGTTTTGCTGGCACAGAAATGCATTCGTGGCTTAATAATTGACTTTGAGTGTTTTCTTTGATGTGGATTAAACCCAGTTAGATAATTTCTTTGATATTCACGTTCTGTTCATGTTTTGTCTTATTTGAAACTTACATTTCAAATCCAGAGTTACATTGCCAGAAGGCACTTTTCTGGAATCTTAATACTTGGCACCTTAAGAGTCCTTGTGCAATTTGCTTTTAAACACCCTCTTCTCAATACCAAATTGCCAGTTTCCCTCTGGATCCTTCTCACGGTGCAACCTTCTTTACAGGATCCCCTGTAAGGAGTTTGGTGGGTTGTGTAGAAACAATGCAGGAAAACTGCTCCCATGGCTTTGCTTTTTCTTCAGGAAAACCACCCCAAAGAAAAACAGGATTCAGAAGAGTTCAGGAGTAACTACAGAATATAAATCCTGTTTCAAGCCATGGGGACAGAAAAGTTGGGCAGTTGAGTGTGTGAGGAATAGGTGCCTACCCAGCCTCAGGCATCCAGACACTTAATGCTGTGAAAATGCCACTTGCATTAGTGAAACAACCCCATATTTAAGGAGTATTGCGACTGTTTTTTATACTTAAATGGAGTTTGCTTACCTTTCCACTCATCCTGTCCTTGCTGAAATCAAGAACAGTGGAGGTATTCTAAGGAGTGAAACCAAAATTACCTAAGTTAGACAAAAAAATAATAATTCAATGTTTTGCATCTCATTTTACCTTTAAATAGATGAGAAGAAGCTCCTGAGATCACTTCTGAAATCAAAACTCTGACTTTAAGTGCACCTGTTTGATGTCAGAGCTGGTGTCAAGCCTGACATCAGTAGCTTCTTATACAGTGTAAGTTTAAATTTTACAGCATTCAGATGCAGGTTTCCCATCCCACTCTACAATCTCCAATGAGTTCAGTGTTTCAGGAATATCGGGCTGACAGCCTTGGAGGTTGCAGTCCAATCCAAAGTGCAGCAATTGTTCTCAACCAAGTGATGGAAGATCCAGTCATTACAATTTCTGCTTCTGCAGCCTCACAAGCTTTACCACAGTCTGCCTTTGACAGTAGCTCAGCCCTGTGGTGGAGGCAGACTGGCTCTTCTGCCAACCCAATGTCCACACCAATGGTTCTGTGATGTGAACTCCTGTCCCTTTGCAAGCCAATCTGCGATACCCAATTCATTTCACTGAATGACCTACAGGCACTACTAAACAGCTGGATGCAAGCAGTGATCCAGAAATGAAAGGTTTGCTACCCTCTTACCAATAGCCTGAGGTGCCTGCCCTTTCTGGCAACGTTTGTGTAAGTTAAGTTGTGTATTCAGTACCACAGTTCTTTCACCCCACACCTCAGACCAGTTCACTGTGCAAAGTACATTGCAGAATTTTACCTGCCACGGTATGACATCACTTTTAAGAAGCTTGAATGTCTACCATAACTACTCCAGGCACCCACAAAGTAAAAGTTTCCTCCAAAAAACAAGCAGATTATAGTCTTTGTTCTGGTTCATTTTATAATGAGTTCGGTACTGTGTTTTTATTTCTAGTAAAACCTTGAGAAGATGTAAAAATCTAAATATAAATCTAAAATATATAATCTAAATATAATTACTATATATAGAGTAAGTTTAGCATTGTGGTTT
>WAAE01005855.1:0-13571 GCA_013400495.1 Nicator chloris
ATAATTATATATATAATTATATACAGAAATATGGGTCCATCCAGCACATTCTAAATTTTCTGAAAATACATTATTACACATTATTCCTCCTCCTTAGGAAGATTTTTAAGCTGACACAATTTTCACTTTTTCTTGGCTGTCGCATTCTCAAATAAAATATTAATCTTTTATTATGAAATACCCATGTACATTTACAGATTATTTTGACTCTGCACACTTCTGAGTTCCCTTTTTTTTTTCCCCCTCAGTTTCCTCTGAGTTTGCTGGTGATCAAATGATTTTTTTTTGTCGAATCATTTTACTGCCAGTGATTTCTTTCTGCTTCAGGAGATGAAGGACAAAAGCTTCAATCTGCTGCTAAGTGTCCACCTCTTTAGGGAGGAAGAAGGAAATGTGATATAAAGTTTCAGCATCCTTGCAAAAAAACAAAGCAAGGCGACCAACCAGGGGGGATTGATGATTTTTGTGTGTGAGTGAGGATGTTGAACAGGTTTCTCCCAACTGCAGTTTGCCAAGAGCTATCTGCTGAGATTCCTGACAGAGAGAAGGCTGGTTGGCATCTTCAATTGTGTCACCAACAACCCCTCAGCTTTCTAAAACGGGAAAAAATTAAAAAAAAGGAGGGTCTTCACACCAATTTGGCACCGAGAAAATGAATTTACGCCCCACCGAGTCCCAAGAATACATTTGGAAGAAATGCAGAGCACTGTGGTTTTTGTAAATAAAACATGAGCTAACTTAGCAGCTAACTTGCAGAGCAGTTCAGTCCACAGGTATAATCTGATTTTCCCTGAGCTGTTTTACAACAATCCAGCCACTGCAGGAAAGAAAGGGGAATTTATGAAGAGGTGAATGGACAAACAGACTGTGGTACTGGATGGGAGGGAGGTACCAAGGAGTGAGGCAGAGAAAGCTGTTCTGAACAAGCAGGAATCCTTCCAAAAGCTCAAATCTTGTCGAAATTATCCCAGCAAAGCAGCAGGATCTCTGCATCACCCAAAAACTCCCAAAACCAACCCCATGAGAAGAAGCAGCAAGGATTTCCAGCCCTATTTCCACCACAGCACAGGAGAATGGATGAAAGCATCAAAATTTTCCTCCCTCCCTCTCTCTCCCGGTGAGAGATGTGTGGCAGAATGATTTCCTGCACATCTCAGTGGTGCTGAAAATCTCCCTAAGTATCTTTCCAAAATCCCAGGTCAAATCCAGAGTCAGCATTTGAGCAAACCACTCAGCCCTGGAGATGCTGGCTCTAATCCTTGTAGTTTAGCCACAAGTTAAGCTGCCTTTCCTTCTTTCTCCCTGAAAATGGCTTCATCATCCAGCCTGGCTTTATGTAATTAAACAGCTCCCTGCCTGTAATTGACAACTGCTGGAAGCAGACTTGAATTCTTATCCTACAGAATTTATATTTAATCTATCATATTAATATTGCCCATGTTCAGAGAATCCACTAAAATCATTGATTCTTCTGTCTCCGATCCCCTGCCTCTGCAAAATCTGCTTTTCATACAAAAGCCCCCAATTAATTCAGGTCCTACAGGCTCTGTGTAAGAAAGGAAGAGAATTCAGTCTATTGAGATGTTTTGTCTTGGTTTGGTTTTTTTTGGGGTTTTTTTTTTCTCCAGGTGATCTGGAGACAGATTTTTTTTTTTCCCAGGTGACCTGGAGACAGATTTTTTTTTTTCCAGGTGATCTGGAGATAGAGGCTTTTTTTTTTCTCCAGGTGATCTGGAGACAGATTTTTTTTTTCCAGGTGATCTGGAGATAGAGGCTTTTTTTTTTCTCCAGGTGATCTGGAGAGAGATTTTTTTTTCCAGGTGATCTGGAGATAGAGGCTTTTTTTTTATTTCAGGTGACCTGGAGACAGATGACTGCTCCTGTGCCCTACAAAGAGCTTGAAGGACTTGGTCTTGTTGGCTCTTGTCAAGAGAAAGGCTGGGAAAGGACCTAACACCTTCAGGTGCCTCAAGGGGAATCACAAAACTTGAACCCAACCTTCTTGGGCACAGCCAGGAGGTAAAACAAGAGCCAGCAGCCCAAACCTGCAGCTTCAATTTAGCCAAAAAAACCCCCCCAGTTCTACCCAAGGAGTGCAGGGCTGGGCTGGGGTGCCCAGGAGCTGCTCTGACACGTCCCAGCTGACCCCACCAGCGTGGTGCCAACCCTGCTCTCCCAGCAGATGAATCCCAAAAACCCTTCCAAACATTTCTCACACCCCAGCAACTCACCTTGGCAAGCACATGGCAGGGATTCAGAAATAATAAGGATTAACATGAGTTATTTTGGGCTTGTCATTCGTATTTACATCCACGCTCTTTGCAGTTCTAAATGCCAAGGCTCCTGTTTCAGTGATGTTTTTCAAAAAGGAAAGGGCTTTTTTTGGTTTTTTTTTGCCAATTTATCGTTTCTAATCTGTTCAAAGCTCAAGCCAGAACTCTTCAGCGAGGCTTCTTCATAAATAACTATACCAAATGAAAATAAATTCTCATCTATTATTCAGCTTCATTCTTCAAAGAGTTAACATATGCCCACAGGCTACAGAATATATTAAAAATAAATAAACCAAAGTTTTAAGTAGGGGTCTTCACCCCTTTCTGAGGACTCAGAACGAGGATTCCCCAAACTACCAGCACTAATGGTCCAGAATTGACGTGAAATATTATTAAAACTGTTTTCACAAGCCACAAGCAGGTTTATAGAACCCTAAATCAGCTCTCAAGATCATCTCCTGCCATCTCCAGCAGAAAAGCCAGAGAAGAAGCTGGGCAAGGGCGCTGAAGGAGGGGGAAGGAAAGTGGCAAAACTTAGTGATCCTTGCTTAATTTGATTAATTAGCTTGCTGATGGATTTCACCAAAGAAACACGAGGCTGACAGAATGTGCTCTCTAACAGCAAGCAAGGCCGTTCCAGGAAAAGCAGCAAGTTTTGACAAATTCTTGAGATGGCATTGATTTGTGAATGTCTGGATGAGAGGAAAAACGACACGTCACCGAGAAAAGTCAGCACGGAAAACAGGAGGAAATTCAGAAGTTAAAAGAAGCCAAATGGAAAAAAAAAAAAAGCCCATCAGACTGCTTCGTGATGGGGTGGTTTTTTTCGTGTTGTTTTGTTCCTTTTTGTGGCCTTATTTTAGCAAAGATGGGGTCTGCAGGGACTGGGGTGATTGACAGGTGTCTCTCAAGTGTGCGTGGTCTGAAAACACGAAGCACAAGCAACTTGAGCTTTGCTTTTTACCACACATGCTCAAATTGGAAACAAAATAAATGACAGGGCAACTCCAAGGAAAGAATAAACTAGTTGGTGTAAATTGTCTTAATCATTTTTTTGCTTGAGTTGTGGAATAACTTTCAGCCACAGCTGAAAACTGCATCTGCCATGGAAGCCTTTGTTCAGGTAGGATCTTTGCCTTAGAGACAAAATGGGAAAAAAGCCTATAAACCAGCAAAGCATTATTAAAAACTTTTATTCTAGGAGTTATAAACATTAATTTTTACAGAAAGCCTTTGTATAACCAATAGGAAAGCAGAGTAAGGCAAATTAACTGTCATGACAGCAAACCAGACTGATTTTGACCTTCTGACTAAGTATTTCCAAGTAAACCTGCTTTTTATCCACCAAAGGATTCACTGCCACTTAATAATTAATTAATCGATGTCATTCGATCAATTAATAAAATATTATAACCAATAGGAAAAAAACCCTTTGTATAACCAATAGGAAAACCTTTGTATGACCAATAGGAAACCAGAGTAAGGCAAATTAACTGTCATGACAGCAAACCAGACTGATTTTGACCTTCTGACTAAATATTTCCAAGTAAACCTGCTTGTTATCCACCAAAGGATTCATTGCCACTTAATAATTAATTAATTGATGTAATTCGATGAATTAATAAAATATTATAACCAATAGGAAAAAAACCCTTTGTATAACCAATAGGAAAACCTTTGTATAACCAATAGGAAAGCAGAGTAAGGCAAATTAACTGTCATGATAGCAAACCAGACTGATTTTGACCTTCTGACTAAATATTTCCAAGTAAACCTGCTTGTTATCCACCAAAGGATTCATTGCCACTTAATAATTAATTAATTGATGTAATTCGATGAATTAATAAAATATTATAACCAATAGGAAAAAAACCCTTTGTATAACCAATAGGAAAACCTTTGTATGACCAATAGGAAACCAGAGTAAGGCAAATTAACTGTCATGACAGCAAACCAGACTGATTTTGACCTTCTGACTAAGTATTTCCAAGTAAACCTGCTTTTTATCCACCAAAGGATTCACTGCCACTTAATAATTAATTAATCGATGTCATTCGATCAATTAATAAAATATTATAACCAATAGGAAAAAAACCCTTTGTATAACCAATAGGAAAACCTTTGTATGACCAATAGGAAACCAGAGTAAGGCAAATTAACTGTCATGACAGCAAACCAGACTGATTTTGACCTTCTGACTAAATATTTCCAAGTAAACCTGCTTGTTATCCACCAAAGGATTCATTGCCATTTATTAATTAATTAGTTAATTAATTAATGTCATTCAATTTAGAATTTAAGTTACTTATTCAGACTGAATTCACAACACATCTTTGCTCTCAGTTCATGGCTTCTTGAAGCTGGACTACAGGAACTAAAACCTGATGGAGAGTCAGAAAATCGCCGAGAGCTGAATGTTGTGTCCTCAAGCTCAGACCAAACACAGAAGGAAGAACAAAATACAGGCAAGAAATGTGATTTCTTTTCAAAGGACAGACGGGATGACATATGGGTTCAAACTGCTGTAAAACCTCCAAGCCTAAAGCTATAAACACGTCCATAATATGTGGAATATTACATGTACACTGCTGATGTGTGCAGAGATGTCCACAAATACAGATGGGAGAAACCCATGGCATTTAGAGGAGCTGATCAGAAATCTGCCACAGCAGGAAAAACCAGGCAGAGGAATGAATTCATTGGGTGTTGGAGCCCAGGGCATGNCATTGGGAATACCAGAGCTGAGAAAAACGTTTTCATAAAGAGTCAGAAGAGATATTTAAATGCTGTGCAGCAGCACAGGGTAAGTGAAATTAAAAAACCAGACTCAAGAAAGCAGAGAATGAAGTGACCTCCTGTGTCTGGTAAATCCAAAGGCAGGCCATGGGGTGGGTGACTATTCTGTGTCCACCAGAGCAGCCAGGCCTGGCCCAGAATAAAAAGTGTAGGACAAAGTGGCTCAGCAGGCACTCAGCCCAGAAATCCCCAAACCCAGGAGCAGACCACAAACACCTCACAGATGTTTGCAGCATCACCGATTTTTCTTTCCCAGCTCCCTGAGATTGAGGAGTGAAACAATAACTCATGAATAAAAGCCCAGGAACTGAAAAGAACATTAAAAGTCATCACAGGCTCTCAAGGGGCAGTTCCCAGCCTTTAACTTGAGCTTTCCTTATCCTAAAGTTGACCAATTCACCCAGAAACCACCTCTTCTTTTCTTCTACACAGCTGATTTTTTAATACAGCATTATGTACCATGCATGCACCCAGCCACAGAAATTCTATGCTGGAATGTGTATGGAAGTACGTTCTAAACACAGGACACTCAAGCAGCAATCCTCACCCAGCTGTGGGGGTGAAAAAAAAATAAAATATTCAAATGCAAAGGAGGATTTATGAATTGAATTTATTTTTTTATCTACCAGTAAGCCGAAGTTGAAATATGAATAACTGATTTAACACTGAAATGGTATTCAAATATTTGACTCCAATCCCCTACTGCTTCTAAATTCATTCAGAAGTCAAGATTATTAATTCTTCCTGACAGAAAATCAAGATTTAATGATCATCTGATAACCCTTAGGAATTACAAAGTAAACTGAGATGATAATTCAGACAAAATAAAATGATTTGAAATATATAAGGAAAACATCCTGCTGAATATCCATTTAGGCATTTCCTTTGGGGCAGTAGCTAATTTTTAAGAAAACACAGAGCAAAAAAAAAACGTGTCTTGGTGTGTACAATAAAAGGTTTAGAAGGAAAAAAGGGGACCTTCATTAAAACCTGCAGACCTTCAGCCCTCTGCTTTGATCAAACAGACCAAGTGAATTCCTCAAGCACTCCAAAGAAACCTGGCATGGGAAAGGCATGGAGGAATTTTAACCCAGGAATTTTAACACTGCTCTCAGGATCAAGCCATCTACTCACCCAGGCTCATCAGGCCAAAAGAATGCATTCAAATCATGTGCTTGGTGCAATTTTCCAGAGCAACTGATTTCAGCTTGGTAAAAATGATCTGCAGGAAATGATTTGGAGGTAAATTTTTCGCTTTCAGGTCACGTGTGCAGGGAAGTAACATTAGAACTAACAGTGGGGTGAAAAATGGGGATGCAGAAGCTGTACAGCTTGTGCATTGATTTTTTTTCCCCTTTTTTTTTGCCCCAGAGCTCTCTCTGGCAGCAGGAAGACCGTAAAACCAAGAAGCCAGCGACAATCTATTTATGCACAGAATCATACAATATTTCAAGTTGGAAAGGACCAACAGGATCACTGAGTGAGCCTCCCTGCTCCTTGCAGGATTACTGAACACTAAACCTTGGCCTGAGCATGGTCCAGGTGCTCTGTGAGGTGCCAGATTTGGGGCTGTGCCCATCCCCTGGGAGCTTCTTCCTGTGCCTGACCCCCTCTGGGTGGAAAACCTTTCCCTGCTGTCCAACCTGACTGCTCATCTTTTACTCCCTCTATTGTTTATTGACGTTTACCCTTCAAATCAATTCAATTTGCACCTCTCCAATGGAGGTAACATTGCCTCTCCTCAGTGCAAAGCTCCTTTCAGCACAAAAACACCACGAACCAGAGCAGCAATCCTGTCCTGCAGTGAGTAAAAGATCACACAGGACACCTGAGAGCCAAAGTGAGCTCCAAAGGCAGCTCCACTGAATTCTGACTGCAATAAAAAATCCTGGCAGGTGCTTCCCCTTTCGCTGTACAAACCTGAAACAGGATTTAGAGGTTGCTGCTAATCTGACCCCTGAAAAAAAATTCTTGCTGATGCCAGAGCTGTTTGTTTGAGCCTGAGCATTCCAGCAATACCCATCCAATGGAAGCAAGAGGAGTGGGAACGTGCCCTGCCCTGCAACACCAGCTTATATCTCAGGGGAGGAGACCAAAACAGCAGAGAAACCTTCCCTCAGCTCAGCTGCCAGCATCTAAGGGCTAAGAAATGATAAAAGCTTGAACAAAACCCACACCACAATCTCAAAGGTTTCCCCTCCCTCCATAAAAATCTGAAAACATCACTGGGTGTGATGGTTTGAACCAGGAAGGTGTGAAGTTGTCTCTTAGGAAGGATACCAAGAATACCAAGGAACTTTCACAAAGCTCAGCTGGATTTTAAGTTGTTTGCCTTAACCAGCCTGTAAAACAAAAGGTTTTGGAGATGTCTCCATCTGCAGAAATGATGCATTCCAGCAATACCCATCCAATGGAAGCAAGAGGAGTGGGAACGTGCCCTGCCCTGCAACACCAGATTATATCTCAGGGGAGGAGACCAAAACAGCAGAGAAACCTTCCCTCAGCTCAGCTGCCAGCATCTAAGGGCTAAGAAATGATAAAAGCTTGAACAAAACCCACACCAGGATCTCAAAGGTTTGCCCTCCCTCCATAAAAATCTGAAAACATCACTGGGTGTGATGGTTTGAACCAGGAAGGTGTGAAGTTGTCTCTTAGGAAGGATACCAAGAATACCAAGGAACTTTCAGTTGGATTTGAGGTTGTTTGCCTTGACCAGCCTGTAAAAGGACTGACAAAAGGTTTTGGAGATGTCTCCGTCTGCAGAAATGATGGGTGAAGATAAAAGATAAGAGCAGCATTTCCTTTCTCTCCTTCAGCATTTCTGCCCTGTCACCCTGCACTTCACAGTTGTGTTTTCACCAAACTTTTGGTCAAATTACAGATTCCTCCATTGCCAGTGCTGTGTGCATAGACACATTCCAGATCCATACATGCAAAAGTTGATCAAAACTTGGTTCTGCCAGTCAATAAAATGCTGATTTTAAATTCACATCACTCTTAAATGGTGCTGCAGTGACTTTTTTCTCTTTCAGAACACAGCCATACCCTTTATGTTTCTATCAGTAAATGATATTTGGCATTTAAAAATCAAGTTACCCTAATCTAGAGCTGTACCACAACAGCACTGAGAAAGCAATGAATCTTTCCAGAGGAAAAACCCGTTTTTTTTTTAAAAATTCAAGATAATTTTAGTCACCAGTAATTGAAAATGTAATTTAGAATTCATTACTTTGCGTGGTTAATTACAGCAGAAGAGTTTCAAAAGATGATGATGAGCCAATAAAGTAATATTTTTTTCCGAGACGTGATATCGGAGTAAATAAAATAATAAAATGCAAATTAATAGGACTATTTAGATGATGTTGAAAACATTCAATGCATACCAATGTGTAACCCAGCCCTGATGCTGAGGCATTGCACCTGCAGTCATCTCCTCGGAATTTGGAGACTTGAACAACGTAGACAAGTCTACAACATTTCTGACAGCCAGTTCTTTATTCTTAATTCACCAGCAGGACAAAATGGTTTTATTCATGATTGTGCCATTAGCCTCCAGCTCTTCTGAAGCCCAGAATGGGTTTCCCAACCTCAACACCTACAGGACACAGCAAAGCCAAGCCTTAATCTCCATCCTACCTGAATTCTGCACTTTTCTTCTGAAGGGAAACAGAGGGCATGTGTTTAACCAAAACACCTCGTTCAGAAAGAGAATCGAGCTCTTTTGCACTGACTGCCTGCAATCCACCTGCAGCTATGGAGCAGCAGCAGAATCTGGGACCTCATTCCTTTTTCATAAAGGGCATTTCAACTAAATGAACTCCTCGCCCACGTTCCTGGAAAACAAAAGTCTCCATTTGACCTCGGAATTTGTGCAGCAGTCCCTGAAGTCGGTCTCTTTTCCCTGTGTAGCTCCAGCAGATTGGAAGGTCAGCAGCGGGTACACGGTTGATGCAATTACAGCTTTCTGAACGTTTTTGTCTGGAGATCTTTGGAATAATTTGAGTGGTTTGAGTATAACGGAGTGAAAAAGGAACTGTCACGCATGAACCGCGTCGGAAATTTCCCGTGCTGAGGCACCTGGCTGATTTTCAATTGCTGCCATTGTACCTGGAGTTAAATTGTCTGGTTTGGTCACGTGGGATGTCTTCCTCTGGCCTAAAATGTGGATTTTCCTAATAATTTTAATTCTCCAAGGCACAGATCATTCTAAACTGCCAATATCACCCTCCCAAAGCTGTCTGTCCCTGTGGGAGGAGTGAGGTGTCTGCACTCTCCAGAGCTGTTTCCTGACAGATTGTTGGATCCCAAATATTGCCCAAAGGCACAAATCCCAAACATTGGCCAAAGGCACCAATCCCAAATATCAGCCAAAGGCACAAACCCCAAATATTGCCCAAATCCCGAATACCGGCCAGAGGCACAAACCTCAAATATTGCCCAAACCCCAAATATCGGCCAAAGGCATAAATCCCAAATATTGCCCAAATCTCAAATATTGGCTAGAGGCACAAATCTCAAATATTGGCAAAGGCAGGAATCCCAAATATTGCCCAAAGGCAGAAATCCCAAATATCGGCCAAAGGCATCAATCCCAAATATTGGTCAAAGGCACCAATCCCAAATCTCGGCCAAAGGCAGAAATCCCAAATATCGGCCAAAGGCACCAATCCCAAATATCAGCCAAAGGCACAAACCCCAAATATCAGCCAAAGGCATAAATCCCAAATATTGCCCAAATCATGAATATCGGCCAAAGGCACCAATCCTAAATATTGGCCAAAGGCACCGATCCCAAATATCAGCCAAAGGCACAAATCCCAAATATTGCCCAAATCTCAAATATTGGCAAAGGCAGGAATCCCAAATATTGCCCAAAGGCAGAAATCCCAAATATCGGCCAAAGGCACAAACTCCAAATATTGCCCAAATCTCAAATATCGGCTAGAGGCACAAATCTCAAATATTGGCAAAGGCAGAAATCCCAAATATTGCCCAAATCCGAAATATCGGCCAAAGGCATCAATCCCAAATATTGGCCAAAGGCACCAATCCCAAATCTCGGCCAAAGGCAGAAATCCCAAATATTGGCCAAAGGCACTAATCCCAAATCTCGGCCAAAGGCACAAATCCCAAATATTGCCCAAATCCCAAATATTGCCCAAAGGCAGAAATCCCAAATATTGCTCAAAGGCACAAACCCCAAATATTGCTCAAAGGCACAAACCCCAAATATTGCCCAAACCCCAAATATTGCCCAAACGCACCAATCCCAAACATTGGCCAATGCTTTGCCTACGCACAGCACAGGCTGCAGATGCCAGGAGAACCCCAGAGGTGTCACAACACCAGAGCAGAGGATCAGAGACATTTGCAGAGGCGCTGCCACCGCAGCAGCACCAGCAGAGCTCTCAGGAGGAGTTCCTCGGGACGCCTTTAAGTGCTCAGCTTTATAAAACATAAATACCACGGCCCTGTCTGTTTTCATTTGTGCAGAATCCAGCGAGGGGATGGCGAAGTCAGGCTGCCCCTGGGTTTTCTCTCTGAGTCACCTTGGCTAGAGCAGCACATTTCTGCTGGAAGCAGGAGCAGGCAGTGCCATGGAACAGCCCCGTCGCTGCCTCTCAGCACAGCCAAAATGCTCCTTTTCACCTCTCTCCATCCCCCAAAAGCCTCAAAGACGTTATTTCAGAGCTGCAATTTTCATTTCGTTGTGGTTACAATCATACTTTCCTTTAAAATAGTTCTTCCAAGAATCAGAGCGTATTTGAAGTTGCATGAAAAAAAAAACAACCCAACGATTAACATATTTCAATTAACTAATTTTGAGGTTATATTTAAAAAATCAACACTGCCTGAAAGACAACTCGTCGACCTTTAGAACAAGATGTGAGACTCAAATGACAAATATCACAAGACCACTGTGGTTTTACCTGCATGGAAACCATTCCCAAACTGAACTTCCTCCAACAGAGTCAAAAATCTGCACTAATTTACTTTATATTTGGACTGTGAATTATGCAACCAGCTGGGAAACTGGACACCACTTCATCATCACACCCTGCAGAGGCAAGGAAAATGTAGCTTCAGATACTCTGAAAAAATCTAAGACACGAGCAGTGTTCTTTGGTTGCTACCATGAACTCTGCTACTGAAGATATCATGTGAGGTATTTTGTCTTTACAGATTTCCAGTCCAATGGAACTACGGTTCTAAAACTCATTATCCACCACCACTGCACCCACTATGGCAGAGCAAAGCACAGGAAAGCACTAAAATGTTATTTGGGCTATTTCTGAACTTTGCAGAAAGATGTAGAGTGAGAAACAAAGAGGGAAGTCACTTAAAATTATCCTTTGTTATTTCGAAAATCTCTCTTTCAATGATGCTTGTGGGAGATGTTGAGAATTTATGGTCAGAGATGCGAGCAACTGTTATTAATTATTCTCAACAAAGCAGCTTCAGTGGACAAAAATATCTTTTTCAGATACAAATACGTGCCCGTAAACAGCAGATAATTAACAGTAAATAAAATTATCTATGAAAACTAACAACTTAAATGGCCAACAGTGCTCTCCTGCCAGCCTTGGGACTCCTACAGGAATTCAGGCAGCAGAATTAGAAGTAGCAGTAGTAAAAGTAGAGGAAGTAAAAGTAGCGAAAATAAAAGTAGCAGAAGTAAAAGTAGCAGCTCCACTGGACATGAAAAGGTGTCTGGAGTTGCAAAAAATCCTTATTTGCACCTGAGAAAAACTTATCCTTGGGAGAAACTGGGTTATGACAAGGAAAGTTTCTTTGAGCCCTGTTAGCACCACAAACAAACACACCAAACAAAAGTCATTTTCTATTCATCTGCACTAGAAATTATCATTAGTTTTGAGTTGTCTAATTTGATGGTTTTTAATTAATTTACTGTTTCTTAGTTTTTAATATGCATACCACTCAGCAAAAAAAAAAATTGACAACGAAGTATCAGAGGATATTAAAAAAGTGAAAATATTTTCGACATTTGCATCTTCTGATGAAGAAACTCCATTCCACAGACTGGAATGCATTTTGTGAACTCTTATCTCCTTTACCTTGTCAATAAAAGAGCTGAAGCTAAACTGGAATTTGGAATGCTCTGCCATCCTTAAAAAACTATGAGGAGCACATGATTCAAGAAAGGTCAGTAATTAAAGCTGTGTGAAATAGAACCAAAACCGTTTTCATGATGATAAAAGCATTTTCTTACTCCAGGAGTGTTTGTAAAAATAAATATCTGTGCTGTAAAAAGAAATATCTCATTACTTTGATATTCAGCTGTTGAAGGGGTTAATTATGGGATAATAACGATTCTTACCACTTTTAAAGGCAGAAGAAGGTGAAGAAAAGCAACTTGGATTAAGAATAAATAAAGAGCTGTTTACCTGCTCACACTCCTCAGCAAAATTTCACTCATTTTATAGTAACTGGTCACCCTGAAGCTCAGCACAGGAAAACCCAACACTGAAAGGGCTGCAAAAGCCTTTTGTTCAAAATTTCAGAGCTTGGAGCCCCAGAAAAGGTTAATTTATAATAAATACCAATTCCCAGCTATTTGAGCAAACAATCCTAATTCCATTGCTGATATAAATATTGCCTCTCAACCAGCACTGACTGCTCAGCAGTGCCAAATCTGACACAAAGAGACAATTTCCAGCTTTGCACTATAATTAACACTGGCGAGCTCAGCACACATTTAATTTAATTTGTTTAATGCACATAACAGGACTTTATCTTGTCCCAGGATAAAAACCCCCTGCTTTCACAAAAGAAAATAAAACATAGTTAAAAAGATAAATATTACAACTAGAGGATGTTACCATTACCTTGCCCACTGTGTAGCCAAATTAGAAATAAACTCAACAGAAGAATGACATTTAGGGAGATATTTTCTTGGGGTTTGGTTTCTAATAACAAATATTAGATTATTAGCAAATATTCACAAATATTCCACAAATAACCTGAGATGGAGTCAGATTACCAAATATGGGAAATAATTTGAATGGAAAATGTCACAAATTGAACATTTCTGCTTAGCAAATTTTATGCAGAAAAGGGAAACAGCAGCAAGATCTTTTTTTGTGTAGAAAATGAGGAATAAAGACAAATTGAACTAATATCTAAAGACACGATCACTTTGTAATTGAAACATTTTCTTCAAAGCATGATGAGAGTCAGAGATAAATGGTGAGGTGACACTAAAACTACAGGCAGTATGGATGATCTTAAAAGGAAAATTTACATGTCAGCTAAACTAAGTTTACACAATAAAACTACACCTTAGCTTCCTCAGAGAAATTATTGGACATTTTGGGTTCTGTCTGCATGCAGAACTGTCTGCTTTGGGTCAGGATAACATTTTATAGCTTCAGGAAACAGTGGAGCCAACACAGAATTTTTTACACAAGTGTGTATTTGTCTCTGTAGAATCCAACAGAGATTCACACGTGTAATATCTATATTCTAAAATAATATCTCTAC
>WAAE01005856.1:0-27417 GCA_013400495.1 Nicator chloris
TGGAAGGCACCTTAAAAATCATCACGTTTTAAAGCCCTGCCAGGAATAGGGACACCTTCCACTAGACCAGGTTGTTCAAAGCCCCATCGAGGTGATCACCCTTGCCTTGAACACTGCCAGGGATATGTTATCCACAACTTCTCTACCAACCTGTGCCAGGGTGTCACCGTCCTCTGAGTAAAGAACGTCTTCCTAACATCCAATGTAAATGTCTGCTCTTTGACTTTAATACCATTCTCGCTTGCCCTGTCACTACATGCCCTCCAGCTCTCTCTGTAGCCCCCTTTAGGTATTGAAAATCTGTTCTAAGATATCCTCAGCATCTTCTCTTCTCCAGGATGAATGATGCAAACTCTCAGCCTCTCCTGTCAGGAGAGGTGGTCCAGCACTCTGGTTGGCTTTGTGACCCTCTGGTGGCTTGACCCTGGCTGGACACTGGGTGCCCACCAAAACCACTGTATCTATCCCCTCCTCAGCTGGACAGGGGAGAGAACACAGAAGGCTCCTGAGTTGAGGTAAGGACCAGGAGACATCAATCACCAATTACTGTCACGGACAAAACTTAGTGAAATTCCCCCAGTGTTCAGCCTTGTGTGCTCTTGTTCAAGTGCCATCTATTTTCTCACCCTGTAATTACCAGAAGGAGAAATAATTGTCAGAGAACAATTCTTTTGTTATATTTTTGTCTTCTGCTTGAGAGTTGTCTTTGTGCAAATTATAATATTAATAGGTCTGTTCCTTGTAAATCTAGATGTTTATGTGTGCAAATACATTTTAGCTTTCAGCTTCTGGACTAACTATGACTACTAAACCAAAACTTTTCCACTAGATTTGAGGGAAACTTGTCCAATGTGAGGTGACTATTGCCAAATCCTTATAATATATTGAAAGTATTTTTATGTTTGAGTTTAGAAATGTCTCTTATATTTGAAAAAGAAAATTTCTGAAGGAGTGTGGCAATTAATAAAAATAATTTTGAAGATCACTCACATGGGTATGTCAATAACACCACAACTATTATATTTTTTTAACAAATGCACTTGCTTCGCTTTGAAGTGACTCCTTATCTCTCCTTCCTGCAACAAATCCAACACCCTACAGCTAATATAGCCAGTTCCTTTGCCAGAAATCAACCATTAGCCTTACAGTCATAAGACTGGCAAAATAATAAAATACACACTTAAGAAACATGAAAGTTTACAGTAAAATAGATTTAGCAAAGCTACCTCACCCATCTTCTCTAAAAGACACATCTTCTCATTTTCACCCATTAAAATAAACTTATTGAGCAAATTTCTATTTTCCCTCTGAGACTTGTCTTTCTTTTGATTCATCGAAGTGCCTGGTATCAAGGGAAAATGTCTGTGGGCCAACAGCTCTGACAAAATGCACGTTAGCTGTGCCTCATTTTCATCCATTTGTTTTACAGAGTGAGCAGTCACTTCTGCAGGCTAAGATTGATCAACTGAAATGGCAAATGTGGTGAAAGCGCTCAGAAACATGCCTGGGATGTAAGAAGAAATGTAGTGGATGACTTAGCTTGCTTGCTGTCTTTCTTCTAACAGAAGGGGAAATATCAGGATTTTGAACTTGTAGGTCTTATAAAACCATGAACTTCAAAAATCAACAATGGAAAAGTAGCCTCAGATTCAAGGCGCTTTTTTTTTTTTCTTTTTTGTGAGATATGGCAAAAATTGAGAGCCTGAGAGAATCAGAGATTTTAATAACATCTGCTTTGTGATAGAGGCAGCGACAATGGTACCAGGAGTGGAACTACCATTCCCAGGGTGAGGTGTTGTTCAGAGTTCACTGAGAACAGCTAAAACACCAATGGTCAAGCTGAGTCAGACCCTAGGCCCACCTAGTTTAGTATCACACCTCTTACAGCAGAAAAAAGCAGATACCCAGAGGAGACCATTTGGACAGTGCAACATATGTGGCCTTCTCTGAGTGCTATCTCAACCTTCAACCATTTGTCACTCCAAGTATGATCCTAAATATGCTCTGCTCTTCATGAAGCGGTCCCATGAGCAGCACAAAAGCATGGCTGGGTTGTGTGGGTCTGAAGACTGCCAGCATAAATATTAAAAGATACCTGGGAAGAAGTTCTGCATTTCTTGCTCCTCATGGCAAGGTTTCCCATTCCTCTGCTAGGCTCAAGATTCTCAGTTGGCAGTCACTTACATGTGCCTGAAAATAAGTGGGGATTTACAATAAATGATTGAAATTGATGAGACAGTGGTCTTGTCTGGGTTTTCCTCTCCTCATCCATAAGGGATAGAGTTCACACCCCCCAGGATTACAGTGTGATAGATATCAGCGTGAAATTTGCTTAGAAGTGTGTTCCTGTCCCCAAATGCTAGAGTAGATGCACAGTGCTTTTGCTTATGTTCTACATGAATTCTATCAACCAGAGTATTAGAGAATTTTCCTGGCATCCAGTGAAATGTTGTTGCATATTGAAACCAGAGTAAGGTATTATAAGTAATACTGTCTTGCTTTGATATTTTGAAGAATTCCTAGAATAGAAAACTGCAGTTTTGGCTCTTCCCTTCTACTCAACTTTTTTGGGTCATTACATTTCTTGAAAATTATAGATGTTAGATATTCTGAGGCAGAATATGCAATATTCATAACAGACATATCCTAGCTGAAGCTGAAGAAATTGCAGTTTTGGCAATGACAGAGATGCACTTGGAAGCATTGCCAAACTTCAATGAAAATCTTTTACTTAAGGAAATATTAATTCCTCTAGCAAAAGAGGAGATCTGAGAAAATCTGCTGACTTCATCTGAAACAAAAAGATAATCCAGCTTTTTTCTCTTGTGAATCTTAAAGGCTTCTAGACAGAAACTCTTTAGCCTCAGTCTTTACTTGTCCTGTTGTGTTGGTTTAAATTTCTTTGCTTTCACTGCCCTGGTTTTTAGCGTAGTGATTAAATAGTTACATCTTATTCCAAAGTTTCTTTCAGGATAGTAAGAGAAAGTTTGGGAATTAAATCTAACCTGATGAGATAGAAGACAGGACCAAAAGTGCCAACTCAGCATTTGGGCTTGGCTCTTAGCTATTTACCGTGGCTCTGAGGCAACAGGGGAATTGTTGAGAAAGGTAATTTTGTTGACTGTTCCAAGCGACCAGGCTATCAGGAGAGAATTACGGCTGTGCTTTTGTGTACATCCATTCTCACTTGACTCAGTCATAAGCATCTCCTTGTTAAAAAAGAAATTCTAATTTAAAACAAAGTCAAGAACACAACAAGAACATTAATCTACTGATTCCAAACTGCTGCTGTGTATCTACCAGCATTAAATTTTAAACACTATGGAAACCATTAATGTTGTAAAAGACTGCCCAAGAAAAATTCAGCTATTCTACGTGATATTGGATATGGCGGAAGGAGCAATGTTTGAGACAAGTGAGTGAAGAGTGTTCTTCATCCTAATTTAGAACCTAATCCTCTTCCTCCTGGAGCAGTTTTCGGTCTTTGTGGTTGACTTCAATGGAAAGAGGATCAGCCCTATTGGTTTTGTGTGGGGAGCGGCAATCAGATGAAACTAAGTCAGCATTACTGGTTTGAAGGACTTACATCATTGCAAGCATTTATTTATTCATCAAATGAATATCTCATCATAGTGAGGGCAATATTCAAAAGACAAATCAAGACAATAACATTCAAAATATTACTGGATACTAAAAAGAGTTGGGATCTGTGCTGTATCATGATTTTCCTTCTCCCTTGCCCTACAACAAACACCTTAGTACATGGTGAATTCCTGGAACAGAGATGTTCGTGTGCAGGTCTTGATGCATGAGACCACCCTCCCTCCCCTCTGAGCTGGAGGCATCAGGCACTACCTGCAAAGGAAGCCTTGACACACCTTTCTTGTTGGGTCATGTCTTTCACGAAATCTACTATGAAGTATTTTTTATTAAGGTTTTTATACATATTATCACTCAGTATCTGAATGTCTTCCAACAACATTTTACAGTACGAATTACATCTGTCATAGGTTGTTTGTTCTCTCTTCCTTTCCGCACTTGGGCAATGGAAATGAATGCAGTGACATTTCTTGCTCCAGAAGGGATTTTAAAGAAAAATAGACATATATTTACAGAGATTTTAAGAAAAATAGACATACACTTTCCTGTATTTATGTATATAGAGATGACAGAGTCAAAGCAGCCTGCTTTGTCTGGAAGAACCATGTGTCAGGGTTACAGTGGTCCCAACTATGGGGTACTTCACCTCATTACCTCACTCAGCCCCCACAGACAGTCTTTTCTGCACAAACAAGCTGTGCAGCTTGCCAGCTACAGCCTTCATCCTAAGAATTTTTGAACACATTTTTTTCAGACCATTGAAGCCTCAGCAAAGAAATCAAAAGCACTACTCTGAGTGAACAGAAATTGATTTGTTCATCCGTGTTTCTGAAGTGCAGTGTGCAGCTGGTCTTAATGTTTTATCACCTCAATTAAGTCTCCCTTTTGGGGGAAAAACCCCAAACTTATTTTTGCTTTCAGCAACAAGATATAGGAACCTCATAGGTTCCACAGGTGACATGGTCTATCAGCTGATGTAACACCTCCTCTGTGGCCCAGCCAGTCAAAACAGGACCTAGGAATGCAGGCAATTTGTCATAACACTGGACTGAATCTGTCAGGAAATAAGGAATTTTTTGCCTTTTTCTCTTTCCTTCTTGTCTCAACAGATAGGACTGAAAAGTTTGGCCCACTTTTGCCCAGACTTCATAGAGGAAGATGATGTTTGGAAAGATGTGACATCGTATGAAAATTTGAGGTCTGTTTTTTTTGTTTGTTTACTTTAGTCCTATATTGATTTAACACACTTTCAAGCCAGTTGGAAGATGAAATAATAATAAGAAGATGAATAAGGAAAATCTGGAGGGATCTGCTGTAGCTCCTGTAGCTTTCCACACCAAAGGGCTTAGCATCAATGGGCTCCAGAAAGTGGCAGCTAAATGGGGTCCCCAAGGACATCTCAAACATTCCTACATCCTTAAGTCTGGGGAACAGGTCTAAGCTTGCAGAACAGCTTACAGAACACTTCAGATCAATCTGGAATGATACATGTGTGGTCATTAGCTCATCAAACTCCACTGACTAAATTGCACTTACACAACAAAATTAGCACAGATGTTAAACTGTACTCCACCCATGGCTTTTCCCACCTCTGTAGAAAATGCCTACAGGTGTTGGCATTGCAAAGAATAAGGAGTTCCAGAAAAAGAGAGCTCAGAAAAAGTGCTGGACTCCATGAACTGAAGGAAGTTTAGTCCTCTTCCTCATTGAGGGCAGCAGATCAGTGTCGGTTCCTACAGCTTGAAGACACAGATGCAGAAGGACAGCTGGGGCTGTTCTGCAGCCTGTGGGAGGGTTGTGTGTAAGGGTTATGCTTCACAGGTGAGGAGCTACGCTGAAGAAACCAAGACACCCAAAATACCCCAATGTTTTGGCTTCTCTCCCACCTCTGTTTCCTGCCATGTCTCCATGTGCCACACAGCAATGTGGTTGTGGCTGGCTTGGAACTGTTGATGGTAAGTGAGAGTGCAGAGCCCACAGATGACAGCGGTGAAGTTCACCACGTCAGTGGTTTAGGAGGAAGGTGAAACCTGTTTCAGGAGTGTTTCAGAGGGCCAGAAAAGATTAGAGGAGAATTAGTGGAGCTTAGGAAGTTGTGAAAGAAAAAAGATGGAAGGTGCTTTGGGTAGGGCAACTAGATATCTTGATCTATTGCCTCCCTGACCTTCAAGTCATCTGCTTCTTACCTTGGCCCTCAGTCAGCTTGGTATTTCTGGAGAGCTAGGACCTGTTCCTGGGTAATTTCTCCCCAGAAAGGTTCATATTCTGGTATCCTTCCTCCTTCAGTTCCCATGTGAGATGAGAGATGCCTTATGCCTCACACCCACCCTGTGCATTCATTCGACTCAGCCAAGCTCCACCACTCTCTGCTCACCTCCTCTGCTCCCCCTGTGCCCATGCTGCAAACCAAAGCTGACTAGGAAAGGCCTACAATGTCTCAGCACAGCTCCAGGGCAAAATCAGGGAGAACAGAGCCAGAGTCTGGCACTGGTTTAGTACAGCACAAGGCAGCTGTGTCCCCTAACACAGCCTTGGGAAGAACTTGTCTGTGTGTTTTGCAAATGGAGCAAGAGTGCCACATTTTCAGAAAAGCATATTTTGTCTCCCAGCTGATTGAATGAGATGGATACTTACCTTTTATGTATATGTTATGATAGATCTCATGTCCACAAATTCTGTTTCTAGGCTCCGACTATGAATGCTCACACAGTTCATTGCAAAGCATTAACTGGAGGGCCAGCTGTCAGTCCATTGCTATATTACTGTAGCAGAAATGAAAATCTCTGAAAATTGGCAACCCCTCTCAAAGCAGTGGAAAGAAGTGACAAAGTTTTGTTGACTTGCCACTGTCCAGTGCAAATGCTATTAATTAAAAAAAAAAACAAAACCTCAGGTCAAGAAAATCTGGCTTCATGTACAATATATTATTCCAAGCAGAAAAACTGGCTGTGTGAAATAAGATATGACCAAAATCTATTCTACAAGGTGGGAAGTCATTGAGGCTTACTCCAGCAAATGTTTTTATACTCAGAGCTCCATATAATTGTAACGTAAAAGTCAATAAAGTGCAAAGAATGACAAATGCTTCTGATGAGCTCTCTCTCAGCAACAAAATTGAAGTGTTCAACCCATAAAATATTTCACTGAAAGGCAAATGGTTCTTGTCAGATTAGGCTAATTCTCCAATGGAAATGATATTGTTTTAGGAGCCAGAAGCGACAAGTTGGAGACCAAAGGAAATGTCTAATGAAGCAAAATGGCTGAAAAGCAACAAAAATCAATTAAACATCTGAATGTTTTCTCAACTCTGGGCTGTGGAAACTGCACACTGGAAGATATAATTTCTAGTTCTCTAAAGATGGCAATCTGACACCAATCTACAAGTTAAGGTTGGCAAACAACCTAGAGGAACAAATGTGTGCCATTACTCTGGCTGTGGAAAATACGTTTGGACCAATCTTTACTGCATCAAATATTGAAAAATGCATTTTCTTCTCTCAAATCAAATTTGATTTGATGCAAAATCAAAACTTAGTACAACTCCAGAGTCCAGAAAGATGAACAGAAATTTTGTGTCTGTTTAAGACAATTGTGAAGATTTCAGGAGGAATCCAGGTGGGTTTAGCTTGGGTTTTTTTCCACATTGAGTAGGTACAGGGAAGATGTTTTAGTAACAGAGGCTCCTCTATTTCTCTTCACACAGCATGAATGGCATGTACTGGTATAGTACTGTGCAGCTCATTTGAAAACTTCTGTGAGTAACCTCACTAAATATTGCCTAATGACATCAGAAATTAGTGGGAGGTCATGTAAAAGCTCCTTTCCTGGGTTTTAACTCATATCTTGTCTTCTAGTATTCCCCACATCCTCACTGTCATATTTGGCTCACTTCATTTTACATTACTACAAAGCTTGCAGAAAAGATGTCAAAATACCTGTAAAAACATAAACCCCCCTAGAAATCTCAGTTTATAAAATATACATGAGATTGACAGCCTGTGAGGTCATAAGAAGAGGATAAAGAAAAATTTTGAACTAAATGTTGCTTGCATATTCCCACCTTATTCTCAGTAATATTTTTCCTTTGTTATTTTAAGATAATGGTATCATTTAGCTGTGAGAACTGGGATATAAACATGAATTCAGAAGAATTTATCTGGAATGTGCTTTGTAACTCACAGAGATGAGGGGATGATATAGAGATTATTCACGTTCAGACTGGGCAGAGATTAGACCCAGTTATCCAGACCTGAGGATCTCTGTCATCTGGGTGAATGCAGTTGGAATATGGATACAGCTCAGCAGCTGTGTAATCCAGGACAGCCTTCTTGACTGGAGTCAAGAGGTGCCTTGCCAGTGCCATGGTTTTTGCAATTGAGTGCAACCTGTTATGTCCTAAAAATTGTTTTTGCACTCATCCTCGTTTTGAGTACATCTCATCATATGTCGCTCAGCAATGAGGCCAGAGGAATAGCTCAGGATTGGTTTTCACTTTCATGAAAACAGAGTGAGAGGGGCAATACTTTTAGTGCATTTCCAGCATCTCTCATCTGTGTTACTTGGCTCTTTGTTAAATCCTTTCATGTGTAGGAGATGAAGCACACTGCATACACAGAGAACACTGTATTCTGCATTGATGGTGGCAGTTCTCTTTGAGTTGTACTTTTCCTCATAATTTATTTCCAAGATGCATGCTCACTTTGAGTGTTTGTAACACACAAAGTGTTTGTAAGCCCATCAGCTCTTTCCTCTCACATTTTAGTAGAAAAGCAATCCATCAGTCATAATTAGACACACTGAACCAGACTGTGCAGGGTGGCAGAGGAATGCTCAGTGTGAGGGAGGAGAAAGCTCATGGCTGATGACTGTTGTTTGTGGTATAGCTTAAAATATTTTAAGAAAGCACACATACATTAATTAGCATCTTTCATTATGTTTTTCTTCACAAATCACAGAAGACCCCAGGTGGGAAGGGACCTGGGAAGATTATGGGGTCCAACACTTCATTACATCTTGAAACCTCCACTGATGGGAACTCTACCACATCCCTGGAGGATTGTTCCAGTGATTGGTTGTTATCACTGTAAAATATATCTTTCTTACACCAAGATGAAACCTAGCCTTGTTGCCACTTGTCTTCTCCCTGTGTGAAGAGAGATCCTCCCTCCTCTTTCTAGCCGCCCTGTAAGTACTGGAGAACTGTGATGAGGTCCTGTCCTCCCAAGCCTTCTCCAGGGAGAGAAGACTTGGCTCCTTCAGACTTTCTTCAAAGGGCATATTCTCCAGCCCTTTGATCATTTTCATGGCATTCTTTTGGACTTTCTCCAGTCTGTCTGCATCTTCCTTGAGTTATGGGGATCAGGACTGGACACAGTCCTTCAGGTGAGGTCTGACAAGTGCCAAGTAGAGTGGGATGATCTCATTTCTATGTTTACTAGCAAAGCCCCTTAATTATTTTTTTCTTTCCCAGTAAAAGTTCTATTTTCTGGACTGAATGCCCCAGGTAGACATGAAGCACCAGGGGCAGTTGCAAAAATTGGTGGAAGAATCTCCCAGTCTTGTGTTTTAACTTTTCACATTACTTTTAATTTCGTGTCTCAGAGGCATGTCAGTAACTTACCTTAATAAATGTATAATTTGTTAGTGAGACTTCTTTTTTTTTTTTTTAGGTTTTTCTAAAGCAACTTGAAAATTTAACTTGCTGAATCTAAATCTCAATGCTGAGCTGGATTTTTTGAATCGATAATCAGACAGTAGCTGAATAATGAGGATAATGGATAATTAGAAAAAGTATATGGCTTCCTGCAGCTTCATTACTCATGTCTGACAATCACTGGGTGAACACTCCTAGTCCAATATATTCCCTGAATGCTGAGCAAGTGAAACACAGCTAAATCCTGTGCAGTGCTCAGGCTGAATAAAATGTGGGAGTGGTAAAGAAACTCCCTCCCCACTCCCCCTGCAATGGCATTAATTCTACTTCTTAGAGAATAGCAGTGAACCTTGATTATCTATTGCACCACTCTCCAGAAAACCCAAGATCTGGTCAGCAATGCAAAACTGTCCATCATAACATTAATTCATTCTATCTTGAACACGTGTTTGGTTTCTCTGTGTGCGAGAGGGCATTTCGGGTACAAAACTATGCACACAGCAGGCAACATTTGAACTGTGAAGGACCAAGACTTGGTCTTAAAGCAATCAAAACAGTTTGGAACGGAATAACTAGCAGTTTCTCAGCAGATATGAAATCTTTATTGCTTCAACATGTCAATATGTCACAAGGTTTGGAAACGCAAATTCTGCTCTCCTAAAAGGCAGCAGGGATAGCATCTCTAATCTTACCTTATTTATCCAATTTAAGTCCTTAGATGGCTTAAATGTTAAAGAAGTGCTAAAACCATGCTTAGCAATAAGATGTAGGGGACTGGGTTTGTCCTTAACTGCTCTTGGACCTCAGCTCACCAGGTGACACTCTTGTGTTCTTCACTGTTAAGCTGATGTATAACAGCTGTATTAGATCTTGCTAGCATGACCTGATTTTAGAAATGTTTGTTAGCAGGGTCCTCCTTTCCCCCTTGTTATTTATCTGTGTATTCACCATTTTCTCTTAAGCATTAAGATCTCTTATTAACTATATCTGTTGGTCACTATGATGGTAACTGAGAAGGTTTCTGAGAACTTACTACCAACTTTTGCTACTTTGTGGTCCTCTTTTCTCTTTGGTGTCAGCCTCTGATCATCTACAACAGGCAGCTGATTACATTGGTCTTTTCAAACACACATGGGTTACTGCAAATTTTGACCTCCAGGCTGTCTTTTGGGCAAGAGATTACAACTGAACATATCAGTGCCACTCCCATATTTTTTCTAATGGGGGACACCTGCCTATTTTAATCAAGATGTACTGAGATACAGGCTACACTACGAATAATTTCAGTGTGAATAACTCTCCAAGGTGAATTAGAATTTAGCTCCTGACACTTGCTAATGAAATATTTTCCAGGGCTGTTTCCCCATCATGTGCTCTCCTCAACCTGCGCAAAAGGTTTGGCGATACTTAACAGCTGTCTTTTATTGTCCATGAACGTGGTAGTTTGTGATGGTTGTGGTCAAGATCTCTGCAAAGAAACATAGAGCTGACCAAAGAAGTGTATCAAAAATAAGGCTGAACAACATCTGCATTTTCCCTTTCCCTTTAATATTTTGAATAGGATGATCCAGTATGAAGGACACACAGCAAATTTTCAGTCACACCAAAACCTTTTCTCTCTCTTCTCACCAGGTTTGAAACAAAATAAACTTAAAACGGAGCAATTAATTTCTGTTTGGAATGAATGCTCAACTTTAGGTGCCACGATAAAAAGCCATTGTGGAGAACAAATGCTACCAATTGAGTTCTAGGTACCAGCTATGTAGGTAGCATCCAACTCTGTTTAATGGGTGCTGGAAAACAACTTAAAAACCGCAACATTTTAGATGAGTGCAAATTCCTGTGGTGGAAAGTTCACAAGGAAAGTCTAGCTTATCTGTGCATTGGATATCCATTTTGTCCAAGCAAAGCAATAAATATACATGTAGAAATGACAGAGTAAGGCCTCTCCAACTTCATGAAAAATCTCAACTTTTTTGCCGTTTTTTTCCCCTCTTTTGTATTAAAAGAAAAAAAAAATAATCTGGTGGTTTTCAAGAGCATCTGTTACATGAGGAAAAAAAAAAGAAAAATTGTGAGGAAAGCACAAAAATCACATCTTAAAAAAGAAAGGGGAAGAAATGGCTTATGGATACATGAACTAGGTGTGTTAAATAGTACATGCTGCTAAGCATTTTGAAAAAAAGTTAATCAACATCCTTTGAGCATAAGCTCAACACAATTCACAGCCCACAGCTGTGACTCAGAAGGAAAGTTCACTATTAAAATGTCAACCTTGTCATTTACTCTTTTTTGGCATTTACTTAATTCTTGGAGGAAAACTTTGTTCATTAATGCTGGGTTTTTTTTTCTTGGTAGCAGTTGTGCTCCAGTGAACACTTCTATTTACATTCAGTCCTGAAATTTGGAGTCTCTTATGCGAAGTTTCCATGCGATCCTGTGCTGTGTTTAATATTTGACTTTCTGCAGCTTTGTGTGTGTAAATAACCACAGCACCACACAGCAAATGATTAAGTTAAAAACAAATACCCAGGAGAGTTCTTACAGCAATTAGAAAGAGGAAGAGAGCAGAAGACAATAAAATGAGCTTGGAACTTAATTTCCTTTTAGGAGAGTCTTCAGGAGCACATACGTCTAAGACTTGAACACTAAATATACGACAAGTCTGGAGAGGATCATTTATTAAAGGCTGGGGATTCTCCACACCATACTCCAGTTGACCAGGGAATTGGCAATGGTGCAAGATACATCCAGGAAGAGAAAGCTCTCAAAAATTACCTTTTCATCTTTCCAAAAGGAGCCTCTGATTGCACTGAAAAGCTGTGTAGGGACTATTGAATGCTCACTGTGGATATTCACAGTGGAGGGGAGCCCCTTGAATAATTTTGTCATCTTCTCTGAGAGCCTGAGCAGAGGTTGGTGGTCCTGTGGTATGTACAGATCCCTCAAGATCCATGGAGATTAGGGGAGCAAATTTAACTGTTCCCTGGAGTAGCAAATTGAAGTAGAGAGATATGGGGATTCTCACATTATTCTCAAATTTCCTTGCAAAGAAATTTCCATGGGCCTGGGTGGTATGACTTACTTTACTTGGACATGTTTTGCTCCTAAAAAATGTCAGGAGTATGCTTCCAGGGAAGAATGAACCTGTGATTATGCTTCTGTTATCGGAATTGGACAAGAAATGTCATGCTCAAAGGAGCAGTGCATTTTTTCTAGAAGCCTGATTGTGAGTGACACCCATTACTCACCTTTCAGATGAGCAGATAATTGGAAACGCGCTCCTCTATCATGTCTGACTGGGCCTCTGAGGACATCTCTATTATCTCTCTATTATGAACATTAGGGAGAATGAAGCTGCTTCTTTAATACTCCTTTTCCAGCTTTCACTCACCGTAATGAGCTTCTCAGTCATGTCACTCTGCCGTGTGGATGATCTGCTCCTCAGTGCTCAATATGCCCTCACAGCTACCAGCAGAGTAAGGGGCTGCTCTGTGTGGGCAGTGTGTTCACAGTCCATTCCAAAACATTTTCCTGGGACACACAACAACTCTTGTAAGTTTACATCACTGCACTGACTCCACTGTCAAATGGGCCTGCAGTGGTTGGCATCCGTCTGTCCTACCCTTTGCTGTACTGCTCCACGCCCCTCTGTATCTCCTCCCATCCACAGCACATTCACTCCTCTTTTGCTATTATTTTCTTCCCCAGTGCTTGCCATCTTCTCCATAGTCTGCCATTCTGGACCACTGTGTTTTTACCTGCACCCTGACCAGCTCTAAGCTCTGGTGGCGCCTGTGGAAGGCCCTTAATGATTACAGCCCAACCCAGCTGAGTGTGCTGAGACATTGCTGATTTGGTCAGCTTGAGCCTCCCTTCTGGTCTCCTCTGGGCATGAAAAGGTCAGCGAGCTGGGAGCTCATGGCTCCTGGGAAGTTGTTCTGAGCAAGCTTCCAGGAGGGTACGCAGGAGAGCTCCCTGTTCCTTTGAGTTTTCCACCTCTGTCACCTGAGAGCTGGGTTTACTTCCTGCAGAGACAACCACTCCTGGGAGACCTCACTTGCTCTGGTCCTGATTTACACCGAGTTGAAGGCAGCAATACTGTGCAAGTGAAAAAGATGACAGATGCTTTAAGCTGAGGGCTGAACGACTTACAAGAACAGGAGCAAAATTATATTCATCTTGTTTCTTATGGCCACCCTGTGTGCTGAGCTGGGTACCTTTAATTTGTTATTAGAGCTCACTGGTTCCACAAGGTACGTGTAAACTCTGCTGTGTTGGCACTTACTGACAGTGTTACAAGGTTACCCTCAATACTGAATAAACTCTGGGGAACCAATAGTACTTGAAGTGTTTGTAGGATTTCAGTAAATAGGACATTTAGGAAATTACTTTGCACCTCAGAAACAATTTATAATCTGAGGCAGGTAGTCGGCTGCTTGTGTGTGAAGAATAATCTCTCACTTTGGCTCTAAGAAATATCCCTGTGCCAATACCTTTATAATGGATGTATCTTACTTAGTTTTGGTTTGGGCAGGCCTTTATTTTATTTTTTTTTTGATACAGAGAGGGCTGATGAGAAGAAACATAGACTAACTTTCATCAAATGGGCTTCCAAAAATCTACCTCCAGACTAATCTATATTTCAGTAGATGAGGTACATAAGAGGCTGTATCTCTCTTGATTTATGAGCAAAAGTTTTATGAGAAATACGAGCTTCATAATGTGGCAGATCCATCATTCAGAATAAGTATTATTAATCCTGGCCAAAATCAAAATTCTCCTCGGTTGCTATCCAGTGATACATGAGATAATTTTCCAGAGGTCCCAGAACACTACAACATGGCTAAACTGGCCTTCAGACCAAGTGCTATACTAGAATGTGTGATTCCTTGGAAAAGGATCATTAATATCAATTTTGACCTGAATTATATACTCAAAGGATGACAACACACTTTGGCTTGAGATTTGTGTACAGCAACAGAGAAGTAGAGAAGGACTTAAAAGGACCTGACTAAGATTTTGTGTTCTTGCATGCTGTAATTAGGCTATTAGGTGGTGCTGTTTCTTTCCAGGCCTTTCAGCTATTTAGAACACTATGTTACAGCATCACACTTGTTATTTTCAGAGCAGTGTACAGCTTGTAAGGAAGTCACCCCACTGCAGAGAGCTGGCTTATGATCCTGTGTTCAGGCTCTGTGAGACTGCTTGTACATCCCCTATGTGCAGGAAAAATTTCCATGGGGACTTTGTGTAGACAAGGCAATGCTATGATTCACCCCAGCAGCACTCCTGATTTCAGTCTTTTTGTCTCACTCAATGTATCATTTTGCCCAGGGATATATTAATACAGAGTACACAGCTGGAGCCCCAGATATCCCCTCTGCACATGGACCCTGAAATTGCCTGGCCACAGGCTGAGACTTGGACACCCTCCACATTCAAACACCTGAGATCTCGTGTTTCAATAACACAGGCAAAATGAAGGATTCCATCTGCCTTCCTTGCATACTTCCAGTCCTGTGCCTAAAACACTCTTTTGGAAAGAGAGAAATTCAGGAATCTGCACTATTTCATGGTGGTACCATAAGCCATTGCTTTCCACATTTACTCCCATCCTTTATGAAAATGGCAAGGACTCTGCCCTCCAGCCTCTTCTAAAAGACTGAGGTAGTTGTCAGCCTCTGCCCAAAAGGAATCCCTCTGTGTGGGTGCCAGGTGGGGATACTGGCTTCATGTAGGTTCCTGATCTGAAGGAGGACATCTCCTTTGCTTTGGGGTTCCTTCCAGATGACTTTGTACCCTGCCCCAAAACTTAATGCGCTGACTGCTGCAAATCCTGTTTTAAGGCACTGCATTTTAGCTCTCCCTAGGCATGGTTTGTAGATGCCAAAATCCCTTTCATTTGTTTGGCTCAAAGGTGACTGTCCATAGTCTCACAAGATATAGGCAAGGAGGAGATGCACTAGTCCCAACATGTGGCCACTGTTCCAATTTCTGGACTGCAGGCTTTGTCCTTTTCATCCACTGTGCCCTGTACTTGGCTTTGCCTGCTTTGTCTCTTGCCACCCTTCCTATCACCCTCCACATCCCCTGGAAAGCCTAGAGAACTGCTGCTCCTCTCCAGTGGCTCCAGGACTCCAGCTATGCTCAGTCAACAAGAAAACAGAGACTTCTTTTAGAGTCTGTTGGTGCTGTGCTGAAGCTGATGCTACAGAGCAGATCAGCCTTATGCAGATATCTCAGAACTCTTAGGGTATCCCAAATGGTGCTGGGCATCCCAAATGGTGCAAGGCACCTGGGTTTGTTGATCTGCTTCCTCTTCCTTGTGTCTCCAACTTACTGCTGAATGTCAGCTCTAAAACTAGATGACACATTTCACCCAGCCCAGGAGCCACACGGCAGCTCTTCCATTTTCTGTGTGTAATGACATCTTTCTCTCCTCATAACTTTGCGGTTTTCATGTTATTAGTGAATTAACCCTCAGTGCTGACCATGGCTTTAACTTATTTTCCTCATGGTTGATTTTCAGTCAGGAAAAGGAAAATTGTGATCAAAATCCTGGAAGAGGAGTGAGAGATATTCCTGAAATTCAGCCTGACCTCCTTTACTGGTTTCTCTTAGCAAGAGAATTCTGGTAGCATTAAGCAGATCACTTAATCTCTATGTATGTCAGAGTTTGGTAGGAGCCTTTGTAAAATGATTATGACAATGGTCCCAAAGGGCCTTGACATGGAAAAAAAAAAAGAAAGCTTGTAAAAGCACTTAAAAATGTAAGCAAGATCTGACCAGTGGATTGTTATTTAATGGTGAAGCTCATTGCCCAGAGCTTCAAGAGCAAGGAGAAAAGCCACAATATTCACAGATAGGGGCAAAATGAGGAAAAGGTGATTTTTGCATGGATTCATTGTAAAAACCAGGGATGACTGAGATGCTTTGAGTCATGAAGGATCCGTGAGGACTTGGATTTGTTCGGTTCAAAATCTCCCACCACAGTCGGATGGTCCAAATCTAATGAAATGAAAATACACCATTTTTCTAGCTTCTGATCTCTCTTGCACAGAGGACGTGGTCCTATCATACCATCTGTTCTGAATGCATTTTAAAAAATCCTTGGGATCTTCATAACTGTGCTTCTTGACATTGTATCTGCTTTCTCATTGCATCCCACCTCACAGAACATGGTTCAGTTTTATCATGTCTTTATATGTAAGGAACTTCATCCACTTCCAGCAAGACTCCTAGACAATTAATATAGCTATATATTTAGCAAAGAAATTGCCCATCTCCCATGAGAGCTTTTCTTATAAATGTGAAGAAGTATGATTACTTAAATGTCATAGTAGTTGTTGAAAGGAGTTTGCAGAAGATTCTTTGAGCAGTAGTTCTGGTTCCACCTTCAGAATCAGGTCCTTGGAGGCCTGATTAATTATAATTGTTTTTGCCTCTTCAAAATGTTGAACATAATTGTTCACCTATGTTTGATTATAACCTCCTTTAATATTCTTGAAAAAGATAAAGCTCAGAGAAAATAACAACTCTCTGAAATAGCAAAAAACTGTAAGAAATGAGTAATTTTCCCATGTTGCCAGGGATCATGGTGTTTACTAAAGTCACTGTTTATTATGTTCTCTCTGGAGAGTTCATATTGTCATCTTTAGTATTTAACCAGGTTACTATAATTGCAGAATATGTAGAAATATTGATTTTTATACATAAAACTTGCTTTCTGGAAGAATAAGAGCAAAGTCATCAAAACAGTGCTTAGCTAGAAGTTGCTTGCCCTACTCAGAAACAGGATCTGTTAAAATCACAGATGATTCCTGAAAGACCTTGAGGTCTGTTCTAAAAAGCTTACCTTTTTGCTGCAGTTATTTCCTCTTTCAGAAACTTTGCCTGGCAGATTTCTTCTTATTTCCCTGCACGTTCTCTTCAGATTATGCCTTGGCAGACCTCGCTGCTGGCTATGCTCTCCAAGCAATTACTATCTTGATCTCAAACTCCAAATAAAGAAAAACAAAAAGGGATTGGAGGTGGGGGAGAAAAGGAGGTTGTGGCCTCTACAGTGTTTCTCCAAGTATCCTGAACTCTTCCTTCTCCCATAACATGGTGATTTGGCACTTACAGAGCTGCTCCCACCTTCAAACCATGAACTTGTAGAGAAAATAGAAGATAGAATGTTGCAATGCAAGAAATACTAAGACCGAGAGTACAGAAAGATAGGGGCATCACTGTGAGAGTAAATGGTGACCAGAAAAGCCTACACCTTGCTATTTTGCAGACACTTTAATTTTGCTATGTTTTTCTTCTCTTTACTAAAATTAAAAAAAAGAATCAACCTAGCAAAGCTGGGTGTCTTGCATGCAGCATCTCATGTCTATATATATCAGGTAGTCTTCATCTGACAGAAATAAAAAAAAAAATTACAATAAAGCTGTTCACATTCAAACCATGTACCAGGACTCCCTTTATAGCCAGGATATGATTATAATTTTAGGAAGTGATTCATCCCATTTTAAATGGAATATCTGTTGTTAATCACATGAATTGTGTCCTAAAAGTACCTGTTGTCATTTGCTGTCTGTAAGAGCAGCTAGAGAGAATAGTTCAGGCACAGACCCTGTGTTGCTGACTTCAGAAAATCTGGTTCCTACCAACACAGCGTTTGAAGGGATAAACTCAAACTATCTTCCTGATCAAACTTGAAACCAGGCTGGACGACCTATGGACCAGATACTTTAGATGGTTTTGGTGTTATTTTGTACGTCCAGACCCAAGCAATTTCGTGCTACTGCTGCTGTTAATCATTGTTATCAACCAGACACTTACACAAGAGGCAGCTCCATTTCAATGCTGGGTAAAGTGACCTCTCTTAATTAGTTTCCTTATTATGCTGCAAAATCCTGTGGGTTCCTTTTGGTTGAGAGTCATTAGATACATACCGGCTATTATTGTTTCACTACAATTTTCCCTTCACAATTCTCAGTTTTTCCACAGGTTTCCTCGTTTTAACATCTGTAGTAGTCACTTCTGAGCAGCTGTTTTCAGTGCAGCTTCCAGCCTTGATTGTCCCAGCCTATTACTATTCAGAACACGTTAATTAGTGATACAGAAGATGGTTAGGACAGATATGTTCTCTCCCAGTGAAGTGCTAGGTCTATTTCTCCACCTCTGCTGCCCTTTAGCATAATCATTAAAAAAAATATGTTGGGGTGATATCTCCTTGCCTTCACTGAGGCAGCCTGTGCTGCCCACACTCCCACCACTGTTAAGTGCCTGTACTGGGGGTGGGGGTGAATTGGAAGCGATGCCTCCAGGTAGAAAGTTTGAAGTCCTTTGTCTCCCTGGTGAAAGATCCAGTTGTACAACAGCCCTTATTACTTCTGTGCCTTGGCCGTATGGGTGCACCCCAGTTCATTCCAAGGAACAAATAGCCCATCTAAAAGGCCAAGACTAGGTAATTTTTCACTGCCTTCTGTCCTCAGCCTCTGCTTCCTTTCTCCCTCTTCCACATTTCATTCATTTTCTGGATATCTGGGTCTCCTTTTCGTTTGACTTTGCTATTACTGTTTCCTTTGTCATTTAGGTAGGACTGCTGATGGCCACAAAGATAGGTGGTAAATGGGGTGTGACAGTAATAGCTGTGTACCCCCAGGGCCTTAAAGTGTAAAACTAATGCATCCATACCCAAGCAAACAACAGAGGAAAAACCTACACGATCAGTCGCAGACTAGGGAGGAGTGTGTTGCAGTCAATTTTCTTTTTGGAACGGGAGCATTTGAAAGCCTTTGCTGAGGCACTAAGAAATATGACAAACAGCAAGGAAAGGGTCAATCCAGGCACTGGGGAAGCACTAAATATGGTTTTCCTCCTTTTCTTTAGTCCCCTTTTCACAGCTGCATTAGCAGCAAGTAGGTAGTCAAGGATGGGGAGATCATTGTTGGAGCAGGTGTGAGCAGGCATTCCTTCTGGAGAAGTCCGCTCTGCAGAGCCAGGCTGGTCCAGGGAGAGTCCAGTCTGCTGTGTGCAATATAACTCCTCTGATACAATATTGCTTCTAAGTCTAGGTGACGTTTAAGCCTCCCAGGGCCTGGCCATGTGTCACTGGTGGAAAAATACCTCTGTTCATTCACTGTTAACAGATTAATTATTTTCTAATCATAGTTTGTGGACAATTGTAAAAGTAACAGCATTCTGTCAGCAAATGCTGTTTGAAAGAAACTAAATTGAATCATGGCCATGGCTGTGTCAAAATATGTGCAAAAATTATCAAAATATTAGTTAGATAAAAGTTATAATGTGACAATTTGACTTTATTACTGTTTTCATTTATTTCAGGGGCAATGAAACAAAATAAAACAAATTATTTAAGAATGTCAAAGTGAAGGGGTTTTTTTCCATTTGGGATGTAGAATGAAACCAAGTGCCATTGCTTTGAACTTCCCCTCAGGATAAGAATTCTGAATTTCACCAGCTTGAATTATAACACTAATATCCCTTCCTAATAAGGGAATAATAAGCTTGGCTTCCTCATCTATGCTAGAAAGCAAATGAGAGCCAGACTTCCTAGTACTGGATTTGCACATGGAGAAGGAAGAGGGCCATTTCTAATGAGGTACCATATACTATCTCTCCTGCTCTGTGCTACACTTGTTTAGCCCAATATTGTGATTAAAATTCATTTTGCCTGTATTTTAAATACAGCTCTACTCTAGGAATAGCAGGAAGAAAACTCTATTTGTCTAGGACATGTTTCCCGCTGCCAAATATACAATCTACCAAAACAAAATGTAGCAATTTGTCTTTCATTTAATGATGAACATTTTGCTCTGATATTTGTTCACTTTTCCAGAACTGTCTTAATTAAACTGTTGTAATCTATGTTTTCATTCCAAACATGGTAATTTTGTTGTTCAAGAGACACAGAGCTGGAACATTCTGATGCTTCTGAAGTGAGTGTGTATATGAAAATTATTTCATAATTTTTGGAGGCACATAAAAAGAAATAATTGTGTTTTATGGAGAATTAACTGCCTCGGCAAATGCTGCTGTGAAAAAAACACAGTAGTCTATAAATCACAGGGACATTCTCTGTTGTTTGACAGTTACTGGTTAGAAAATGTAAATCCAAATTGCTAAGTAAAGACGTGAAACAGTCTATTGCAATCACAGAGAAGTTTCCATTTCATTTTTGAGTTTGATGAGGGTTGTCCAGATCCAACCTTACATATCAAGGTGGGAGTGATGGTAAAGATGCTCCTGGTTTTTTGCATTGTTCTTCAGTCTCAATTCCAGCATCAGGTTGTCATCTACCCTCTTTCAGCCATATGAGTCACTCAGCTTTAATATTGACGTAGCTAATTAGTGAATCCTGCCTCAACCAAAGGTAGTTGTGATGGGTTTGTGTGCCTGAAATGTGCAATTATTGTGTGATCCTGTGTTGATATTGATGTATCTGCAATAATTTTTCTTATAAATGTATGCCCTTATCATCTTGGAAATACCATCCTCCACATTTTTGTACTTAAGGTGAACAGGTGAACCTTTTTTGACAGAAACCAAAATAGCCTCTCTATGTAAAGAACCCAAGCATTATTTATAATCATGCATACACTTACAAGAAAAGCTTTCATTATTTTTCCATTTTCTGTGGTGTGGTCTAGGTTTAATGACTGGTTTGATGATATAAGACCAGCTAGCCATGTATCTACCCTGAGGAAAACCTGAAGGAGTTTGCAGAGACACACACTGCCCTTTGCAAGGCAGACGACATTTTGATTTTTGAAGTGTTTTTTGAGCATACAGTGTTTCCCCAGAGAAACTGCAAAGGGGATTATGCAGAGTCTCTGTTCCCCATGGTCAGAAACTCGGGTGCAGCTCGCTCCTGATGGTCTCTGGGAAGTGAAGCTCTGCTCCCTTTACCCAAGGTCTGTGAAAACTGCCACATTGCACAGGAATGAGTGTTTGTACCTTCTGTCCTCTCTGCTTGGGGAACCTGACTTTTTTCACTCTTCTCAGCATCCTTTGCAAGTCCTTGCTCTGGGCTTCTTTCCTGCTTTCTCGATAGATCCTTGGAATGGTTGATTGCCCCTGAAGCTGGAGCAGAAACCAGCACAGTTGTGAAAAGTGCTATAGAGACCCTCTCTGCTGAAGACCAGGCACACAAACAGTCCATTTCTTTGTGAAGAGGCAAAATAACTCTTCCCTTTTCTCCTAAGGGAAGTATGGGCTCAACTTTTCCCTAGTGCAGTGAATCACAGACTCCTAGAAGGATCTGTGTTGCAAAGGACAAAGGTCATCTAGTTTTGTCTCCCTCATAATGGGCAAGGAGACCTTCCACTAGACCAGGTTGCTCAAAGCCCCATGCAGCCTGGCCTTGAACACTTGCAGGATTGGGGAATCTACAGCTCCTTTGGACACCCTGTGCCAGTGTCTCACCACCCACACAATAAAGCATTTTGTCCCAATATAAAATGGAAACCTACCCTGTTTCAGTTTCAGGTTTTGCAGTAACCCCTTTGTTCTGTTGGTGAAGCTGCCAACCAAGCCTGTCAGTACTGCTGCAGCCTGGTAGGTCTAACCAGCCCACTCCACCCATGTGTCAATATTGAAAGTAAAAGATTGGGTTGCATGCAGCTCATAGAAGCACCAGAGCAGGAAAACAGCTCTGTTGTACACATGGCACACACCAAGAAACTGTGAAGGTCTGTGTACAACTACAGCACAACACAGTGTTGCTCCTGCACAAAAAACCTGTTTTACTGCAGTGCTGCTCTATTAACCTGATCCCTGACACACAGCAGAGCTAACCAGCTTGGACTTGGTGCTTCACACTGTCACAAAGGCAGTGTCTAGCTGGTGAGTTCTTCTCCTGCAGACACCTGTGTGCTGCAGATAGACTCCAGCAGCAGTTCCCACTTCCACCCCCTCTGCTTGCAGAGCCACAGTCCAGCCTCACCACCACCTGCATCCTGGCTAAGCAAGCTTGTAGCAGGTTGCACTCACAATTCCAAAGAGTGCACGTGTGAGAAAATTCACTTACCAGAGTTAAAGGGTCAGTGACTGTCCTTATTTGCACACTCTGCATCTATCCATTACAGTTCCTATCAGAGTGGCTGCTGAGGCAACCGGAGAAATACGAAGTCCCTGTAACCTCTTTAATCAAGTTCTGGTGCAGTATCAGTATGTTCCAGCAGATCTCTGTGAAGCTTTTAATTTTCATGCTCTTTTCATCTGCTTTCTGGGTATGGGCTGGGAGAAGAATTTCTCATGTCTCCACAGAGGTAAGCTGGAATTAGACTGTCAATGATGGTCTTGCGTGTGCTGTGGCAGTATAATTTACCTGGTCATCAGTCTGTAATGAAGGCTTAGGTCCCTTTTGTCATTTTCATTTGTGATGGCTGAGCGCTTTGCCTCCTTTTTTTACTGCGTGATTTTCAGATAATTGTTCCAACTTACACATAATTATATTAGATCTGCTATTTAAATGCCATATAGCACTTGGAAATTGTTTGTTTTTTTTTTTTTTTTTTTAAAAGCCTGCTGCTGTTATCAAACTTAAAAGAACATGGAAATGTGAGATTTTCACAGCAAACGTGGACTTCCAGTCTAAGTTGCCTTTTTATACTTTACTCACTCTGTAACCCAAAGAATGAAGTGCACAATTATGTACCACTCACAGCCCTGAAATCCTGCTGCAGCCAGACAAAGTTTAGCAGGAGAGACTGAAGCAGGAGGCTAAACACTTGACCCCTCTTTTGTTAGCTCTCATTACTTATATTCGGGTAACCACATCTCAAGCTGAAGAGATGAGTGTCAGTGTAGTAACTTTACTGAAAGTAACCACTGTGGGGCTTGAAAGATATTACTTTCTCTTTTGAAGGCACTTCATCTCACAAATGGTCTTGGATTGTGCTCTGCTCATGGATCTTTGTGGCAGAAAGACAAAGTGTTTAAGCCACTGGAACGATGCTTATCTTCTTGAACTTGCAGGTGCTTCTGACTCATCTGGTGTTCAACTCTTACTTCAAGCATTACACTATTAATTTGCAGAAACAGTTGTTCCCCTGAGCCGAGGGTGTTGTTTGTTTTTTGCCAATTATTTCTTGTTCTGTCTATTCCTATGTTTTAAAAAGATTTTATGCTTTATGTGCTTCTGTGTATATAATTTCCTTAAACAGATAATATTCTCCAAGTGCAATTTCAGTCTTCGGATTTCCTTGTGTGCCTTTCCCTGGGCACCAAAACGAACCAGAAAGCCAAAAAGCCTAGCAGGGTCTGGGTGAGAGTTTGTTTAGTTTTAGCATCCAGCACTCTGACTTGCTTACCAAGGACTGAGGTCCCAGCCTATGTGATTATATAAATGCAATTTAAAAACCTTCAGAATGAGCTATGGGTGAAATATGTAAGTACTTTATAATTTATCTGTTGGAGGAAGCACGATGAGAAGTGATGGTTCTTCTCTAGGTTTTGAATGACTGCAGTAAGATTGGGCATGCACTAAATGCACAATTTTAGATAGGGCTGATGAGTGTGCAGGTTAATAAAAGTGTCTGATGTGTCTCTTGCTTAGACCCCATTTTCAGTTGTTTCTTTTATTGCAAAAAATTTACCATCTGAGTGAAGCTCTGCCTGTCATGCCTACTCAGGTGGAATTACAAAGAAGTTTTGTTTCTCCTTTTGATTGGCATAAAATTTGTGTTGAGGATATGCCATTTATTCTTCTGGTGAAATCTTCAAGTCTTACCACTTGCATCTTGTAGAAAAACAAGTTGTATGTGCTCGAGGCACTTGGTATTCTTTGATTTTCCCTTGTTTTCAGGTGTAGATGCTTAGACTCTCCAAGGCAATCTCTGTGCCACCAGTGCTTTTAAATGGTCTATAAATGTTGCATAAAGCAATCAAAGACCTCTAGCACAGTGTAGATGGGAACAGAGCTTTGGTCTTGAATGCTCTTCCTGAACTGAGGAAATGCTGGCTGAATCTTCACACCCTATTCCTCGTGCCAAACTAAAGGATGGGGCAGCAATGTGGTCTTCATTCCAAGGCTTCAAAGAGCTCAGTTCCTATTGCAAACCTATGAGTTGTTCCAATGAATATGGTCCTTTGCAGTTTCTTTCATGTCTTTCTGATGATCAGAGTAGCAGGGTGGAAGAAGCTGTAAGGCATATGGCCAATTTTTTTTTCTTTTTTTCTGTATGTAAAAGTGGGAAAAGGATCTGTGGGAGGATCTGTACTGCCAAAATCCTTCAAAAGTCAATGCAAGAGGCTTTAGGATTGCTCTCCCACTGCAGCAGTGTTAAGCTATATGAATAGCACTGTGATCTACCCTAACAAAAAGAAAAGAAACCCCAACATAGCTATAAATTCTCCTTCAAATATTACAAAACTTAATTTGAAGTCCTCTACTTCCACAAAACTAACAAAAATTTGAATGTCTTGTTCCCCCTCGCTGCCCAATCTCTTACTGATGCTCTCACTGCAACCACCACTACGTTTTCCTAAGTAGAATTACTGACATTTTATGTGTTTGCAGCCAGATGAATCTCCATGGTACAAGGGAACAGTTTGTTCCAAAATCTCATAAGAAACATGTTACAGAAATTGCTCATGGAAGGCGAATAGAACTTCACATGAGATAGAGAAGGAAGTTCTCAGTGTTCAAGGGCTTGGGAGATAATGCAGTCTCTCCAAATTAGACTCTTTTTTTTTTTTTTTAATATATATTGAAATAGCTTTCATGTGTGACAGAAAAGAATTAGCCATCTCCCTTTAAAATAATTGATCACAGGCCACTTGCTGTTCCAGCTGTCACAAACTGTCCTCTGTTTTGGCTTAAAAACAAAACTTATTTAGTTTTGGACTGTTGGAGCTTAAAAAGTCATGATCCAGATGAATAACCTCCTGGTTTTTCACTGCCATGGAAGCAGCATTAGTCATTCACTGGTGCCAGATGTTATAGTTAGCCACATAATTTTGGCATGCTGGTTGCTGAGGAGGACTTCAGGGCTCTCCTGTGGAACATTAGGGCTGTAGCACACAGTAACAAATTCGCCTAAAACAATTTTCTGCAATGTTTAGCTCAGATTCGGGTAACACTGGAGCTCAGGGGAATGTGAAGCAGGTAGAAGTTTCGGTGCCAGTATTACAGGACTGTAAATGAAGGAGATGGGGAGCCCCCCCCCCCTCTTTGCAGGCCTGATCTTGCTGTGACCAGCCTAAGGCATACTTATAGGTGCTGCTAATATTTTCCACTGTCTGGATTTGTCTGCTGAGTCCATAAATATTCAAAGTGACAACATAATGCTTGAATGCTAAATAGTCCTGTTTTAGTGAGACAAAACTGGCTATTTTCTATGATGTCAGAGAGAAGCTATGTATAAAGCAGGTGAAAATGAGAAAGACTTAAAGACAGCGTGTAAAAATCAGCTGCTAGCTCATGAAGCACACAGCAAGTATCCTTTGTTTCCCTGCCCCACAAATCTCCCTGATAATCTAGTATTAAGACAAATGAATTAATCTGATAACTAGAGAAGGTTTAAATAATTAAATGTAGTTTGGAAGTAGTAAAAAATAGCAGCTGTGCTGTGCTCCGGAGTTGGGGCTGTACCTGCCACAACTTACAGGGAAGGCTAAGAAGTGAATGCACTCCTTATTTGCAGTTGGTCAGGCACAGCAAATGATCTTTCAATAACTCCAGGAGCTGGCAAGTTCCTTCAGCCATGGACTATTTATGGTGCTGCTGTGAGCGTGTTCTGACACTCTCCTTGTTCTCTGACACAGATTATTTTTAAACAGATGGCAAAACAAAAAGGCAAACAAGAAGGATGCAGAAAGAAAATCACACACAGTGGAAAGAAGAAATACAGTCCAGTTTCTGGGTGCTCTTCCATATGTAGGTGAAGCTGATGGCTGTGGATATAAATCCAAGGAGATGGGCTCCAGGAAGGTATAGTCTAGCAGCCCTGAGGATAGTATAAGTCATTACTTCAGTTCCTCTGCACTTTGTTTGGATTTTCCCTTGTTTGAGGGAAACCTATTTTTAAGGCTCTCAAAAGAGGGATAGGATGACAATAGATTATTCCTTCTTTGTTTTGCTCACTATCTAGTTCTAATTTCTGCCACAGCTGTTTTTGTTCATGCTTTTTCAGGTTACTTTTCTTGTTTACTAGACGTTATTTCAACATGTTTCTTTCTTCTGTATTTGGGACTATTTGTCTTAAACCTGAGCTCAAATGGGAACAGCGGGAGCAGCTGCGGCAGAGCTCAGCAGCAGCTGGCTGCTCCAATAGTCACCCATCTTCCCAGCAAGACTGTGAAGGTACAGAGGTGTTGTTATCAGCACCCCCCTAGCAAACAAGAAGGCCAGCTGGGTTACCTCTGCAGGGTGGTTGTTGGAAGCTCATTTGGATACATCCGAGGTTAAATTCCTCAAGCTACAGGGGTCCTTGCAGCCAAATTCTTTGATGCTAGTGACAGTCACTGACACAGTGGGCGGTAGCACAGGATGCCTTCTGCAGGGCTGAACCCTTACTTCTTCATCAGTAAAGACACTGCTAGCAGTGGGAAGGGGTTGGACTTTTATCAAGTCCAAGCTCTTCCCCTTCAGCCCGTGCACTTTGGCATGCTCTGTGCTTCAGCAGAGAGGGAAATCAGCTCTGGGACTCCGAAAGATGTTAAAACAAAAATCAATACCATGCAATTATTGACAGCTCCAGCCCAATAGCCAGCATCCTGCACTGCATGAAAAGCAATATCATGGAGTCCAATACTGGAACATTAGTGCAAGCTGAATATTGCTCCTTTGAACTTAGGTTGTTTTCAGTTTGCTCTGTTATTGTTCCCTGTATTGTTTGTTTTACTAAGGAGACAACAGGAAGATACACAGTTTGCCCTGTTTTTCATAAGCAGCACAGCAGTTCAGACAGTGGTATTGCAGACAACAGGTATTGCCTTCCTTTCTTGCTGCAGCCATCATGTAACAACCTAGCTTTCATTAGGTTTTGTGCCCCCACTTTGACCAAACCCCATTGTTCTATAACTTCCTTTTCCAAGGCAAGAGACTTTCTATTTCCATATTAAATCACTAAATGTGTGCACATTCAGTTATTTCAATTTATTGTTTGATTTTCTTTATTTTTTATATATAACCAATGCTTATATAT
>WAAE01005858.1:0-78619 GCA_013400495.1 Nicator chloris
TGTGGTTTTTTTTTTGTTGTTGTCAGAGGAGGTAGATGTGTTCATTAGGATGTTCTCTTTTTGCAAGTGGCCTGATAAATAGTCCACATGGTCAGTTACGGAGCTCGTTTCTAGTTTTGTTTACCTTCTGTGATCCCTTTTTCAAAGTAGGTGGATGCAGAAATGCCAGTCTCCTCACATGGATATGTAACACTTGCTCTTCCAGCCTAACCTCTTCTTTCAACCTTAATATTGGAGCAAACCAAGCAAGTTTGGGCCCCTTTATTAGGAGTAATTGGGAAAAAGTCTTAGTGGATTTCAACTTGAATATATTTAAATAAAATTGCATTTAAGTGAAGCGATTATAGTGTTTACCCTGTGTGTGTCTGTAGAGAGTATATACATATACATGTGTATAGGCACAAACAAACACACAAAGAAGAGACAAAACAAGGTGACAATTCAATGAAGACTTTGGGATTTTGCAGCCTGATCATTTTAGAGAGAAAAGTGTACAGAGGATGAAAAGGCAATGAGGGTCAGTAGTAACTTTTCTAACTCTCATAGGAAATTACAGAGATATGGTTAATGTAATTTAGATTTTTGCATTTAATTATTTAAACCAATAGCATGTTAAGAAATGGCAGACAGTCTGCCTCCTCCCCCTACTAGTAGCCAAAAGCCTTAAAATTGTGTGATCACTTCAAAAAGGTGATTGATGGAGAGAGGAAGTCATAAAATAGATTATATGAAAATTGGCTTGTAAGCACTAAGCACTTTCTTGTCAGACTTTCATTTAGTGGTTGAAACAAATATTTTGAAATCACCTCTTGTGGATTTTCATTTCTACAGTATTCATTCTTAGGGTGTACTTCATTTGGTAGCTTAGTTTTGCTTGAATTAATTTCTTCCTCTCGTATGAAAAAGAGTAATGCTGTAGAACACTAATCTGAGACAGAAATCCATGAAATCCAAGGTTCTAGTTTTAATTTCACAGTGCTGAAAACAAACATCTGACTTGAAGAAGCCGAAGTTTGGTGTTTATTTCGAAAACATTTCCCACGTTGTGGAGAATGACGAGTCAGAGGAGCTGCTCTGCCTCACTATGTCTTTGCCATGGCAGTCTGTTGTGGACTAAGTGTCTTTGTGAGGGGAGGCCTGATTTTGACAGACACCTTCTGGTGTATATAAGAGTGCAAATTATTAATGTATGTAAGTTCAGAGGACAGTATTTTTTGTGTGCAAGCATTTTGGTGTCTCAAATTGTCTATATTCGTATGAATGAGTCTTTGGCTGCAGATGCTCTTGATGCAGTCAGGACCAGAGGAAATGTAAGTACATTGCAACTTGCCGGAAAATGGGGACAGAATGATGGTGAGAAAGACTTTGAAGACAAGTACTTCAACGTAGCAATCAACTGCTCTTCTTACTGTAGTTCTAAAGTTTATTTTTTCTGAAACACTTGAATGAATAGCAGTTTAAAGACATTCTGAAGAATTGCTCAGATTTTAAAAAGCTTGTTAATATTGACCTTGAGTAGAGATTTTGTCCTAATTTTTATCCTGCTAAAGTATGGAAGAAATTTTAAAATGTTGGTTTGCAATTAACTGGTCAAGTAGGGATATCCATTCTAATGAAACATTGGGTTAAAAACCCTAATGTTTAGGACTGTGGAATATTTATATAAAAGTCATTTGATGAAAATAAGAAATATTATCCTGAAATTACTGCCTCAAATTTTAAGTAAAAACAGCTGATCTGTCAACATTAAATAACTTGATGGTTAATTTTGTGGTTTGTAATTTGATCTGAAACATGGATCAGTTTGTTCACATGAAAGTTGAGATTCTTTTAAACCTCCTAATTCTGAAAGTACATTATTTTGTATTTGAATAATGAAACTTGTCATTACTTGTCTTGTTACTGTAAAATGACAGCAGTATCTTTGAGACTCAGACATTTATTAACTAAATAAGAGTTTAGAAATTCACGTGTGTTACTTTTTACAAGGTGGATACTGTGAGCAAGGTTGGAATTAGAGATTACCTATGGAGACTGAAACATGTAAGACTTTTCAATAGGTATATTTCCTAGTAATAATATTGAAATTACTTATGTGCCTGTCTATTGGTTTCAAATCCAAGCCTAATTAGCTTGTATCTGACTACTTTTCTGCTAAAATGTTGATTGCTCGGTAGAGCGAGCAGGTCTCCAGCTGTGCTATTGCCGTTCCTGTGGAGTGCAGTTAATTCACTGAACGCTTGCAGTGTGACACGTGAAGCTGCACCCCAAGATGGTGCCAGAGTTTCAGTTAAAGCAGTCACTGTGTCCTTCTGCTGAAATGTGTGAGGACTTCTTAAGAATGAGCAAAGGAGACAGCGTCCTGTGGATCTTACTTTCTGCACTGATGAAACCAGTGCTCCAAGACTCCTTCCTTCTCCCAGTGTAGGGAGCCACTTTACCTAAGCTGTTCCACAGCACATCCTGAGACATTCCTGGTGTCCAGTGCTGCTGATCTCCCAAGGCCTGTCACTGTGGGGTTCAGGCAGTGTGGTCCGTTCTGAACTAACCAAGCTCTCAAAATCTGCTGCCACACGAAACAGTGTGCAACATGTTAAAGCAAGAGCTAGTCTTGGCTGATAGATTCTGTGATGAATTTTAAAAGAGAACTGCTCTAATATATTTGACAAGAACACACAGTGCCTTCCATCCCACTGTTCTAAGAAATTACTGCTTGGGGGTAACATGGAAACATAATTGGTGAAGCTTCATAACAGTAATTTCTTTTAAATGTAGTCAGGTGTGGGCATGCTAACAGCATAGAGCATTGGCTTTGCTTACTTTGAGTCATGAGGGGGGAATATAACTCTTCTTGTGATACTTGTGTTATCATAGGGGACCACATAGAGGAACAAGTGTGGCTCTAGTGAACAGTTTTGTTAAAAATTTAAAATGATAATTTTATTCTCAAACGTGCCTTGCTTTCAGCACAAACTTGAGATGTGTCTAAAATAAGATTTTGTTGAAATTTTCTTAGTGTTTGTCATCTTTCTTACTCGAAGTGCAGAACTGTCAAACTTTCATAGAATCCTAGAATGGGTTGGGTTGGAAGGAACTTTAAAGATCATCTCATTCCAACCTCCTGCCATGGGCAGGGACACCTCCCACTGGACCAGTTTGCTTGGAACCCCATCCAACCTGGCCTTCAACATTTGCAGGGGTGGGGCATCTATGGAGTTACTACAGTTCTGCGCATAAACCTTCTTTGAGGAAATAATCTGCTAATCAGGCCAAATGAATCAATTGGTTATGATTGCACATCTGTGGATGTTTTTATTGATTAGTTACTCTGGCCAGCTGTTGCTGCCTCCAGAAATTCTGGTATCTCTGTGCCGTTTAGACCAAGGTACTGTTGCATAATCTGCCTTGCACTTTGCAATAGTGGTAGGCAAGACTGAGGAAAAAGGACTTCCAGAGTTTGTAGCAAGAGAACACTTTTTCTTTCCCTCTTAAATAGAATGACACCGTAACTATAAGATTTAAAGTTAATTTTAATCATTGATTTATTCCTGCTGTTCCCTGCTTCTCTAATGTAAGCCAATATTAATTAGGTAATACACACAGATCACTACACAGGGATACCAGGGAATCAGGTTGTAAACACCAGGTGGTTTCCTGAGTGATTTAAATTACACATTTTTGTATAACTAGAAGTGACAGGAACGAGAGTGTTAATGTAAAGGTATGGGACAGCACAAGGATGAATCAAGTTATGTAAAAGCCATCTTAACAAATCAGAAAGGTAAAGTGCAATTTATTGAAGCAAAAAAATGAAGTTAAGATTCCAAAAGAGCCTTAATGGTTCTTGAAGCATATATCCTGACTAGCTCAGCAGTAAGCATTTCTTGTGTCTGAGGATGATCGTTCAGAGTCTTTTACTGGAAAATGCCCAAACACTTCACAAAGTCAATGAATATTATCTTTCTTTTGAGTTGTATCCAGTTGCCTTTAGAAAGGGATATGCTAGCAGTTTCCAGAACACATGGCATTATTTAAGAAAGAATTTTAAAAATAACTTGAGATACCATATAGGAAATAAAAGTAATTTGTCTTGCCAAGCTAACCATCACAGAATAAGTTAATGACAATAAATCAATTTCTTTTTCTTTATGACTAAGGCATTAAACAGATACTCATAGTACCACATATCTGATTTGTCATGTTACTGAAGCTGCTTTGCTGTCTGTAATAGTAACATTAATTGAAGTTGACAAAAGTTTTAATTAGTCCAATTTTTGTATGTGTTTTCTCAATATAGAAAAGGGACATATTGAACTGGAGAAATTCCTTGTGGGACTTTAGTCTACACAAAAGTCGCTTCATAGCATTAAGTATTTCCAATAGTATAGATGACTGTCTTGGAGTCTGAAAGTAGGTGTTCAGTGTGATTGAAAGTTATTTCACCTTTTATGTGCTTCCAGTGAAAATGGGAGCAAACTGGGGCAAGGCAGATCTGTCCTCACAGCAGCTTCTCTGATAAGGCTGGGACAGAAGTGAAGTTGGCCCATGCATTTCTTGGAGGGAGGAGCAGCCCAAAGGAGTGGCCAGGAAAATGCTAGAGGAATTGATTAAAGAGCTCTCCTGAATAATGCCTTGTGTTCCATCACAGAGCAGTGTTATTAGATTATAATTTTTCTTAATGCAGAACAATCATTTTCACCAAAATTTTGAGTTGGGGGTCCATTGTGAGTTCTTATCATACACACAAGGAAACTTGAATGAATCTGGCAGAGCACCTGCTGAGGAAAATTCAAGTGTCCTTTCTGCATTTCACTTGATGAAGAAAAGAGCTTTTGCATAATTGGTGGGAGCACACTTTAAAAGTTTCTCCCATTTCATTGATAATACAGATAAGAACGTTTGAGCATGGGCAAGCTGAAGTACTGTGATTAAGTGAAATCTCACAGCAGCACTGCTTACAAGGATAGCAAATCTGTTGTGGCTTTGAAGTCAGCATGTTTGCTTATAAGTGATGAATAATAATCAGGAAGAATAGTTTCTAGTGATGCATTATCCTTTCTTGGGGGGTAACTTCTATTTCAGGGTAGCCTGCTCTGGGAGGGATCTAAAAGAATTAAGTTTTAAATAACAGAAGTCAGATTAGCTGCTCTAGTAACCTACATTTAGGGATGGCATGTTCATTTGAAGTTAATTTGAGCTGGCAGATGATCTCTTTTATCTAGAATTAGTAAATAACATGTGCTATTTATTATATCTCTCTCTCCCTCTCTCTCTTAGAAGGTGTTGTGTGAAGTGGTGAATCATAGCTCTGAAATCTAAGCCTGATCCTAGCTATGTGCTAGATACGTAATTTACCTTTCCTAATGTTGTTTCAATACCAAAGACAGAATTAAGAGAGTTGCATGGAATTATTTTTATTTCCTTGTTGGAGAGCTATTGCTCTCATATTTCTTAAAATGGCTTGCATTTTTGTGATATTAAGTCAGTTTCCTTGGAAATTGATATTCTGAGGTCACACATTGATTGAAGATTACTTTGGATCAGGTATTCATGAGCCCCAAAAAGATAAATTAATAAATAGAATCTGTTTTTCTGACTGGTCCAGTAGCTTTGTTGTAAATCAATATGTATTCAAGTGAACAGGTAAAGATTTAATTGTGTTCCTACTTCTAAAGGGTCAAAAAGGTTCTACAAGTATATACTCCTAAATGTTTCTTAGTGTCACCCACCCTATTATGATGGAGGAAAATTCCATAATGCAAGCTGGAAGCTTATTTTATTCCTTTGAACTCCACCTGGGTTGAAGACGCCAGGGAAGCTGCTGTTTTAATGGATTGATTTGTTTATTCATTGATTCACATAGTGCTGATCTTGGGCCAAGATTTTTTTTTTTTTTAGTCTTTTTTTCAGTCTGTCTTGAGCATCTCTTTTGAGAGTACTTGTAATCAGATGAATTATACTGTGTCAGAATGTTTAAAAAATGAAAACCTAGACTTCTAACTTTCTCTCATCATCCTACAAAATATAGAAATAGATGTGCGGTTGCAGTGAATCACATTTTGTGCCTTACTCAGTTCACGTGGCTTAACAGCTGATTCATATAGAAAAGCTATCTAATCCTGCACTTGGTGACAGGAGACATGCCAAGAAAACAGCCCTGGTACAGTCAGAATACTGTCTTCTCTGGAGAGCTCTGTGGCCTGTTAAATCAATGATTTGAAACTATGAATATATTGATTTGCTGTAATTTCTAGATTGTTTGAACTTGTATTTTGTGAAAGCAGTGTCAGTGTGCTCTAGTTTATCCTGTTTCAGCTGGGGCTTGGACTAGATGATCTCCAGAGGTACTTTCCAACCTAAACAAATTCTGTATGTTTGGGAAAGGGAAATGAGGATTTGTTTTGAAAGTGTAAGCTAGAAAGCTCTCAAAACCCTAATAGCAAATGAGTGATTATTTTAATTGTTCAAGTAAAAGGAAGTGTAATGCTTTTGCTTTTCAAAAAGATTGAAGAGGGGCAAGGACCTTTCCCCATACCTTACAGGCCTGAAGTAACAAGCCGTGTTTAGTAAATATTTACACTGCACATTTCAAAGCTTCTGGAGGAAGCTTTTAACTTCTGTTAGACTAGAAGCAAAAAAACGGAACTCGCCAAAAACCTAAAGCCAAACAACATCTCCCTAAAACAACACTTCCTGTGAATTGTACAATCTGACAGAATTTTTCAGTTTCTGTGTATATATCCATGGTCTGTCAGACGTGGAAAATCTCCTTCTAAGTACTGGCTGTCAGAATTTTGTTTTCCTTTGTTTTGTCCAGAAGGTATGGCTATTGCAGATGTGCAGACCTGCAGGACAAAATATATGTTTGCATGGCATTTGTTTGTTGGAAATATGAGACCCATAACCAGATATCATTACTGGGTGATGGGAAGAGGTGAAAGCTCAGTGAAAATGAAGAGTTTTGTTGAACAATCCTCTTCTCAGTTCCGTAGTATAACTGTGTGAAATAATAGTGGTGCTGTTTGTGATCAAATTCAGGAAAAACTTCTTAAATTTACTGCATGGTGACTGTGCTGTGCTTGTTTGCAACATTCAGAGTAGCCTGCTAGCAGAGGTGAATATCAGTTAAGAAATCAAATGATTTGTCAAGCCTATGAGAGGAGCTGATTTTTACAACTTCTTACTCAAAACTGTGAAAACACAGATGCCAGTACCCTCTGTTAACATAGGCAATAGTTTTCAGTGAATTTCAGTTTGGTGCATATAATACAGGGTTTCTCCATGGTTCACAATTTAACTGAATATTTTAAATTTATAAAAATATTTCAGAAGTAACTACACTTGGAGATTTAATATCTTCTGGGAACATTTTCTGCAGCTACTCAGAGGTGTGAATGTACATACAAAAGCAATTGGACTGCTTTAGGCGAATGGGTTACCACTTCTCATCTTTGGCTGCTCTACTTCCAGAGTAGAGTGTGTTCAAAAGGTCTTTGGTTTAATATTTGACATTATATGTATGTATGTGCTTGTGGGTTCAGGAAGAAAAATTCCAGCCTCAAAAAGAAGTGAAAACTACCAAACATATTTACAAATATATATAAAAATGTCTGTGAGCTTTGCTGTTCTGTTGGGGTTTTTTGTTGTTGTTTTTGATTGTTTGTTTTTTAAATTTGTCTCATTCTTCATTATGCAGAATTGCATTACTTAGGCTCTGAATAGGGTCATGGTGGTCAGTAAGGAAGACAGTAGTTATTGGAGTCCTGTAACTCCAGCAGTCAGATTGACTGTTCTTATTCATGCTGGGTGAGTTCAGAAGCTTAATTTATCTGTTAGCACCATCGCTCCTATGCCAGTAACATAACACCTATCCTTTATGTAATCCTTCCCTTGCTGCAGCCAGCTGATAAAAAGCCAAAAAGAACAACTTTTGGTGAAACTAGATATATGTTAAAGTAGGGGAAGGAAAGAGAAATATGTTAAAAACAGTAGAACAGAATAAAATGTGTTTGGTATGCGGGAAGTACTGTTATGCAAAATGAAAATATGAATTGAAAAATTATTTGTAATTTTGTAATTCAAATCAGAGATTGGTAGAAATCTGGGCCGGACAATTTTGAGATTTAAGCCTTTCACGATGGAATTACAAAAGCAAATCATAATTGGGCACTAAAACGTCCATATTTCAAAATTTTTATGAGGTGCTCCAGTATTTGTACTGTGTGGGAGCTGTCTTTAAATTTGAACATAAGCAAAGTACTTGAAGCAGATCACCTAGTTTTGTTAGCTAACTGTGTCCTATTGAACCAAGCCAGTGCCTGGAACGTGTTAACTTTCAGGCCCATGGGGTTGTTACAGCTACAACGCATTAAGGTAAACAATAAAGTAACTAAATCTCATACTCCGAGAACAGCAGTGTCATGTATGAAATAACTGCCATGGCATTCATTACATTGAGTCTGCAGCACGTTTTCACGTGCTGCAGTAAGAAGTTGAGCAGGGGGTCTCCAGACTCCTGGTGTTCTGCACAGTGGGTCCCACCCCCCTTTTTTTAAAGCGAGCGCTGTCTCCTTGAGCGCCGTGCAGGACAGCGGGCGGCGCGTCAGCTGACTCAAGTATTAGTTTCATGGTACAGGAGGAAATGAACGTTTGATTCCAAAAGTTTTCACTTCTTCGGTGTAATGGTAAGCATATTGTTGCTGGTTTGGGGCTTTTTTTTTGCATGATGTTATATTAAGTTAAGGAAGTGAAGCTGTATTCCTTGGAGTGTTTGCTACAGGTGTCTGTTCGATTAGACAGTTTGGGGAGCTAAGGAAAACCAAGGCCAGCTCCTCCTCTGTTGACCTTTTCGAGGGAGGAGGGGGGAGTCAAGAATGGTATAGGCATAAAGTGACAAATTATTACAACTACATAGCTTTGTCCATATTACTGTCCTGCTTGGTTCTTGCTAAATGATTTAATTTATACTGGTAAATTTACTGATATAGAAGATGCCTTCTGAAGTTTGATATTGCTAAGTCATCCTCAGTTAAGTATGTGGCATAAAGGTTTATATTTAGCACTTCAGTGCAGCAATACAATTAGGAATAGAACATTGCTTTCTTTCTCACTTGGCTGCAAATAATTAGAGTTAGCATATAAATCATTGCTTCACTGTATGACTTTTCAAGTGTGTTTCTCTGACAGTGAATTAAACAAACTAGTCTGACTGTATAAATTAGTATTCTCTTTTTCATAATATTTGCTTGTGCTGTAGCAACCTATATGCACATTTCTCAGAAATTTCTGGACAGCAATCAGGAGAGACAAGAAACTCTTAGATCTTGGAAAAATGAAATCTTTATACTGCCAGGGTGACACAGCAAGTCAAACTCTTTTCTGTGCCTTTCTGTAACTTGATATTTGGTTGGCGTTACCTTTGGAAAGAAAACATGTCCCTTAACTGTATGCACAATAAGATCATGTTAAATGCAGAAGATGAGATCATTTTCTTGGGGATTTGTGTAAGTTTCTCCAAGTATAATTGGCACTAGACTTCCAACAATGATGGAGTTGATGTTGAGGAAACTGTGCACAGGATACAAATAGCTGCATGGCCCTCCCTCATTACCGCTCCCAGCTGTAGGGTGACACGCCGGGGACCTCTTGCATCCTCCTCACTAGTTCCAGATTGCTTGTTTAGCTGTGATTCCAGCTCTGTTCACTGTCACAGAAAGTGTGAAGTGCAAACCCCGAGCACAATTCCTGATTATCAAATAATGACAATACAAATATCCACACAGTACCCACCTCACCTAGTTTTCCTTCCCACAGGAATGATCATTTCAAGCTCTAAGGTGGTGTTTAGTGACTGGAATTCAAATTTTATTCCACTGGAATGACATGGGGTTTTCCTCTGTGGTTAACATATTGGACTATTTTGTGTGTATGTTTATTTTCAGTATTTCAGTATTTATGTAGAGGAATAAAGGAGGAAAATAGGAGTATGAAGAAGGTGATTATTTTTCCCCCTGCTGTCCTGTGCTGTTAATAACACAGTGTTTAAAAAGAAAAAAATACCTGGTCATTTTAAATTGGCAAGACTATGGAATGGGTTTTGCCTACAGATATACTGTGGAAGCATTTCCTCTCCCTCTCTGCCACATATGTGGGTACACCTTCCTACTGTTCTCATCTTCATGCCTGATTTTCTCTATCCTTTTAACAAAAAGTTACAAGTCCCTTTCCCTCAGGTATAAATTTTGCAGCCAAAAGGATCAGGCCTAGCTTTTTGAAATGCATCTTAATGATCAATGTGTCATGGAACTTCTATCCTGAGACTCCTGGCTAAATCTGCAGCAGTACCATGCAGTAAATGTGACATGGTGTGTTTGCAAAGCCTTGGCTATCCAATGATGCAACAATGTGACTTGTAGTTTGAAACCTCTGTGTGAATGTATCTTCCTGTTCTAGGGAATCATTTTGACCTCTAACTAATGTATTTATAGGTTTAGATTTATACTAGTAATATTTTCTGTTGATTTTTCATATGTAGTTACTGTGCAAAAAGAACAGTATGTCTGCTGAGATATGTTTACTGTGTTGGTATATTTCTATTACATTAAAATTCTTTTTAATAAGTTTTCTATTTTTTTTCCTTCTTTTCCCCCACGTGGTTTTGTTGTTGTGCAGAGCTCTGGGATTGAAACATTAGTGGAGGAGCTTTGCTCCAAACTGAAAGACCTTCAGAGTAAGCAAGGTGAGGAAAAAAATGTTTAAACCTCTGAGGCCATGTATTGTATTTATCAACTCTGCAACATTCTGAGACGGGGGTGGGTGTGAGGGAGTAGGCTGTACAGGCCATGCAATTTTAAAATACATTTGAATAATTTCATTCAAATAATTTAAGCAATTTTTGTACTGGTATGCTTTATTTACCTAAGAAATAACCAGTCATAAATTGAGTTTTCTTCATGAAAAGCTATAGCTATTCATATCCAGCTGTTGCTGCTTTTTTAGTAAATGTTCCACATTCAGCATCCCCCTCCCTACCAAAAGTAGTGAAAATAAAGTAGGCTTGATTCTCTTCCTTTTGAGTATTGATGCTTGCAAAGAGCAGATTTGCCTCAAAATAATAATTTAGAGACTATTTGTGTGAAAAGTGTCCAAATAACCATCCCTACTTAAAATTTCTGGGCTATAGGGGAATGATAATGGGCACTTTATGATGTGAAGCTTAGGGGAGGGAGCATAATGTAAAGTTGTGTTGTCTCCAGTGAAAGTTCAATGCACATAAATGTTTTTTTCAGGCACACAGCAGCAGCCTTGGACACTTAGAGTAAAATTAATATGCTTATAATGTAGTATAAGTAGCTGTAAATAAGAGATAAACATTTACCTGCTTAAAGCATGGTTTTAACTATTTCCATTCCCTTTTTTTTTGTTTTTAACCAGTAATCATTAGTCGGCTCTTAGTATTTCATAATGCTGTGAATTTCTTCCTGAGCCAAGGTGATGTTGAGCATTTAGTTTGAAAAATAATAAATTAAAAAATAGTATGTCCCACTTTTTTTTTTATTTTAAAGGTTTTAATATAAAGAATCAGAAAAGCTTCAGAGTCACCTCTCACACAGGAAATATGCCTTTACATCCACTCAAAGCTCAGCAATTACTGCAAGGATATTTCCTTTTAGTGAAACACATGAGATGTTAGATGTGGCCAATGATAAAAACATTTAGTTAAATAGTTGATTTTTTTAAGAAATATTTTTTGTGTCTGTAGCAGTGGAAGAATGAGATAAGGATTTGGATGTGAAACAATTAATCATTCAATAGGGTTTCTCCCAGCGGGGCACTGCTAGCCATGGGGTTGTATGGAGCTGCTGGCCAGTTGTGTTTGGTCAGATTTGCAGGACTGGACAACTGTGAAAAACTTAAATCTTGGGTGGTAATTCATAATTTCTTAGTGTTATTTATAGTGTTATATGGAAATTTTACTACCATTACACATCCTGGTGCTTTTTGTTAAATACTGTTATAAAGTACACTGGCTTTTTTGAATTTTTCTGTTAAGCATTTGGAATTTTCTTCCAAAACAGAGGAGAAGATTCACAAAAAGTTAGAAGGCTCTTTGACTCCTGAGACTGATTTATCTCCAACAGCAAAGGATCAAGTAGAAATGTATGCATTTTTTTTCTTGTTATTATCTGAGATGCTTTTCTTTTTATTCCCATATTTTAACACAATGAAGTTAACTTAGTGGGGAATTTGGAGTTTTCTGGATATTAAGAAATAAATTTCTTTTCATGCCATCTTCTTTTGTTAATCTTGTATATTTAAATATAATCAGTTGTACCATGGACTAGTTTAATTTCTGTCAAAGCCCAGACTGCTTTCATTTGACTATATGCAGAACTCAAACCATACTTTATTTCAGTTTCCTGATGACTTATGTCAACCAGACAAAAACTTGGAAACAACATGAATTGACATGTAGATTTGCAAGGAAGGAATAATCTGTTTCCTGGATTCAGATCTTGCAGTCTTCTATTGCAGAAATGGCAAACAAAGTGTCCTATAACCTTTAAACGCTTGATAACCAGTGTGATCTCCTAGTTAGCAAGTGCCTGAGTCCAGTGTTACTGAACTACCCAGGAGTTTTGTCATTGACCTCTCTTGGAGATACAACTGCTTCTGTATCTCTTAATAGTGGCAACAGCCTAGTAGAAATGTTACTAAATGGATGATCCATCCATCTTCAGGGAACTGACTGTGCTAATGTGCATTTCATTTGTGACTGACTTCTAAAAATTTTTAATAAGTTTCCATTGAAATATATGTGATTCAGTATAAATCTCTCTATCACCAAACACATACTACTATAAATGTTGCAGAAAACCATATATTAATCTTGTACCTCTTGCATAAAGATGTTAAGCATCTTAAATTATTCAAAAACTAATATTTTAATAGCTTTTTCGTAATAACTGGATGATCAAACTACGTAGAACTTAACAGATAGTGTCTCATTTCATAAACAAGAATTTTAAAAACTGAAATTCAGGACTGAACTAACTGAAATTCAGGAATTCCTCGTTTATAATCTAAATGAAACATTTAAGAAAACTGTAGTGAATTGCCATATTATCTAATAAACCTGGAACCACTGTTGTAAGCATCCACAATTTCTCTCTGCAGTGATGTTTAGTAGTCTCTGAAAAGGATATTGTTTTATTTGTGTGCAGTATATTTCTAAACATATAAGCACTTTAAAAGGTCATTTTAATTTTCCCTTTGATATTATTCAAATAATGCAATGAGTGGCAGGTGCATATGTAGTGCAAACTGTATTTTTAGCAATTAGACTGGTAGCATTTTGCTGTGTTTTAAGTAATGCTGTCTAATCTTAATACTTATCTGAAGCTCTATGATCCAAGTGTCCCTTTTGTTTTGCTTTCAGGTACTACGAAGCATTTCCTCCTCTTTCTGAAAAGCCAGTTTGCCTGCAGGAAATTATGACTGTATGGAATAAATCCAAAATATGCTCTTACTCTAGCTCCTCATCTTCATCCACTGTTCCACCAACTAGCACGGATACATCTTCTCCAAAGGACTGCAATAGTGAAAGTGAAGCAACTAAAGACAGAAGTAATAAAGTATCTGCGACTGTACAGGAAAGAACGCAGCAGAAGAAGAGTAAAAATGAGAAAGAAAACAAGTTTAGTAACAACACTGTTGAAGAGAAGCCTGTTTTGTACAAGAAGCAAGTCCGACATAAGTCTGAAGGAAAGATGCGTCCCCGCTCCTGGTCATCTGGATCCAGTGAGGCTGGCTCAAGTTCTAGTGGTAATCAAGGTGAATACAAGGCATCAATGAAATGTATTAAAGTGAGACACAAAACAAGAGAGGTTCGGAGTAAAAAAGGGCGTAATGGGCAGAGCAGGCTGTCAGTGAAATCTGGTGAAAAGGTTGATAGAAAAGTCCACAGCGGAAGCAGTAGCAGCAGCAGCAGCGGGTCCATCAAACAACTGTGCAAAAGAGGTAAAAGGCCATTAAAAGAAATTGGAAGAAAAGAAGCTGGCGGTAGTGATGGAAAAGACTTGTATTTAGACAGTAGAAATGAAAAAGAATATAAAGAAGAGCCCTTGTGGTATACCGAGCCGATTACGGAGTACTTTGTTCCTCTTAGCAGAAAAAGCAAGCTGGAGACTACGTACCGCAACAGAGAAGATATATGTGGAGTAACATCAGGGGCTGTAGAAGAGTTGTCTGAATCAGTGCATGGTCTTTGTATTAGCAACAATAATACTCATAAAACATACCTCGCAGCAGGTACTTTCATCGATGGTCACTTTGTAGAAATGCCTGCAGTTCTAAATGAGGATATTGACCTCGCTGGGACCTCAATATGTTCTCAACCAGAGGACGACAAGTATTTAGATGATGTTCATCTGTCAGAACTAACACACTTCTATGAAGTGGATATTGATCAATCCATGTTGGATCCTGGTGCCTCAGATACGATGCAAGGGGAGAGTCGGATTTTAAATATGATTCGACAGAAGAGTAAAGAAAAAACTGATTTTGAGGCAGAATGTTGCATAGTGTTAGATGGAATGGAGTTGCAAGGGGAAAGTGCAATATGGACTGATTCAACCAGCTCTGTTGGTGCTGAAGGGTGGTTCTTGCAAGATCTTAGTAATTTAGCTCAATTTTGGGAGTGCTGTTCATCTTCTAGTTCTGGTGATGCAGATGGGGAAAGTTTTGGAGGAGATTCTCCTATCAGATTCTCCCCCATCCTAGACAGCACAATGCTTAATTCACACATGCTTGCTGGCAATCAAGAGCTCTTTTCAGATATTAATGAAGGGTCTGGTATAAACTCTTGTTTTTCAGTGTTTGAAGTGCAATGCAGTAACTCTGTTTTACCATTTTCTTTTGAAACACTCAACTTGGGAAATGAAAATGCAGATTCTAGTAGCACTGCTAATATTCTTGGGAAAACACAGTCTAGATTGCTAATATGGACCAAAAATAGTGCCTTTGATGAAAATGAACACTGTTCTAATCTTTCAACAAGAACCTGTAGTCCATGGTCACACTCGGAAGAAACACGTTCAGACAATGAGACTATAAATATTCCATATGAAGAATCCACGCAATTTAATGCAGAAGATATTAATTATGTAGTTCCTAGAGTGTCTTCGAATTATGTAGATGAAGAAATTCTAGATTTTCTGCCAGAAGAAACCTGCCAGCAACAAGCTAGAAGTTTAGGAGAAATGCCCACTTTGATTTTCAAAAAGAAATCTAAGCTAGAATCTGTCTGTGGTATTCAGCTAGAACAAAAAGCAGAAAGTAAAGACTATGAAACTACACAAGGGTGTAGGGAAAGCAGTCCACATGGAGATGGCTACAGCTCAGGGGTTATTAAAGATATTTGGACAAATATGACAGACAGAAATTCTGCAGCAATGGTAGAAATAGACGGAATAGAAGATGAATTGTTTTCAACTGATGTAAATAATTATTGCTGCTGTTTGGATACAGAAGCAAAAGTTGAAACCCTTCAGGAACCCAATAAAGCAGTGCAAAGATCAGAGTACCACCTTTGGGAAGGTCAAAAAGAGAATGTAGAGAAGAGAGCCTTTGTCTCAAATGATTTGTCAAAAGTAGATGGTGGTGACTATACCACACCATCAAAACCCTGGGATGTTAACCAGGATAAAGAAAACTCATTTATACTTGGTGGTGTATATGGGGAGCTCAAAACATTTAACAGTGATGGAGAATGGGCAGTGGTGCCACCTGGTCACTCAAAGGGGAGCTTACTGCAATGTGCAGCCTCCGATGTGGTGACAATAGCTGGTACAGATGTTTTTATGACTCCAGGTAATAGCTTTGCCCCTGGCCACAGGCAATTATGGAGGCCGTTTGTATCATTTGAACAGAACGAGCAATCAAAGAGTGGAGATAACGGATTAAATAAGGGTTTTTCTTTTATCTTCCATGAAGACTTACTGGGAGCTTGTGGTAACTTTCAAGTCGAAGAACCAGGGCTTGAATACTCATTCTCTTCCTTTGACCTGAACAATCCATTTTCACAAGTTCTTCACGTAGAGTGTTCGTTTGAGCCAGAAGGAATTGCATCTTTCAGCCCTAGTTTTAAACCTAAGTCGATTCTGTGCTCTGATTCAGACAGTGAGGTTTTACACCCCAGGATATGTGGTGTTGATCGAACGCAGTACAGGGCTATACGGATTTCTCCGAGGACTCACTTTCGCCCAATTTCTGCATCTGAACTTTCTCCAGGTGGTGGAAGCGAGTCAGAATTTGAGTCAGAAAAAGATGAGGGAGGTATTACTGTCCCTCCTCAAGTAGATGTATTTGAGGATCCACAAGCAGATCTCAAACCTCTGGAAGAAGATGCAGAAAAAGAAGGGCATTATTATGGAAAATCAGAGCTTGAATCTGGAAAATTCCTTCCCAGATTAAAAAAGTCTGGAATGGAGAAGAGTGCACAGACATCGTTGGATTCCCAAGAAGAGTCGGCCGGGATGTTGCCAGTAGGATACCAAGATCCCTGTTTAGAATGCAGTATGAAAGAATCTCTAGAAGGGAGAGCGATGGAGAGCTCTAAAGTAAACTGCAGAATAGTGGAGCCACGTGAGGAGACTGGCAGGTTTTGCAGTTGTAAAGCAGGGTGTCATTTCCCCACGTACGAGGATAATCCTGTTTCTTCAGGAGAGCATGAAGAGGTATGTGGATATATAAAATTACAGAATTTGCAGCTAGCAGCTGATAACCAGCAATTTGTCATGTGACAGTTCAGTTTAAATGTTTGTGATTGTATAGATCTCTAGAAAATACAGTTTTGTAGAGGAACTGGAGGTTCCATCTGAACATAAGAATAAACTTGCTTATTGTATGGGTGACTGAGTGCTGGCACTGGTTGACCAGGAAGGCTGTAGAGTCTCCATCCTTGGAGATTTCAAAAGACATCTGGACAAGGTCCTGGGCAGCCTGCTCTACTGGGCCCAGCTTGAGCAGGGGGAGTTGGATGTGACGACCTCCAGAGTTCCTTTTGAACCTCAGTTGTTCTGTGATTCTGTGAAAAATTAACCATCTTCAGGTATTTCGGTGTCATCTTGCATACCTTTAGAAATATATGCATGTGTACACTCATGTGACTTTAAAATCTGTTTACCTTAGGATTTTAGGTTATCTGATTTACATATAAAATGTTAAAATGTGCATAAATTTTGAGTAATGAAATATTAACTGATTTTGATTCGAGCATATTTTAAAATTCTGAAGGAAAAGATCTGAAGCCAGTCTTTTCAATATAGTTTCTTCCAAGTAGAAGAATTTGGAGTTGAACTACTGGATGTAAACTTCAGCAAAGAAAGACTTTTAAAAAGGCTTAATTGTCTGGAAATTAAAGCATCCTCTTGTCAGCATAGAGCCAAAAAGAAAAAAAAATGTGGATGCAAAATATCCATCACTACCACAGTACCATAAGAAAATCTCAGCATAACTGTGGGTTAAACTCAGTTTTCTTTCTGGTAACGTTAGCCATAAGTTAAGTAATAATCAAGATAAAAAATCCTTTCTGGCCAGAAATACCCTGAGTTTTTCCTTGCTGTGAGCTCACTCTGTTCTTGAGTAGAAACATTTAACTACCAAAATAAATTAGATGGCCAGCCCAGAGATATTGTCTGGATAGGTATAAGTTACATCTTACATTTTCTTTTCCTTACATCTTACATTTTCTTTTCCTCTTCAGCCTCCTCTTGCACATTCTCAGTTTAGTACTTACATTTGGAGGAAGTTTTTCCATTTTCAAGTGAAGAGTTGCACCCAGCTTGTGTTGTGCAATTGCGCATTTCTCAATTATAAGTTTGAAACACTAACTCATACATAAGCAAGCTAACCTTTCTCTTGCTAAAACTGAAGCTCACCTTTTTGTTGAACAAAATCAGACTTTCTTATTTTCCTTCTTCCTTATTTGTTTCTTCTCTCATCCTCCTTTAAATTAATTGCTTCTTTTCCCAACATCACTAAGTTGATATCTGCTGCTTGCACAAGAGAATCAAGTTTGTGACTTTTCCAGACCCTTTCTAGACATCTTGGTTCCTGCTGCTCTGTTAACAGAGAAGAAGTGACTTCAAAAATCTTTACTGGAGTCTGGGAAGTTTCTGTGTTTTGCCAGGCCTTGCAGGAAGAGTAATCAAAAAAATTAATAAACTTAGACTGTAAGTCAGAACAGATTCTGGAATTGCCTTTTACCAGGAGTAAGTGAAATCTAACTTCATCATGCAGTAGGGTATAATGAGTGAACAAATGATTATACAGTTATTTGTGACAGCAAGAGCCTGAAGCTCTTGCAACCCTTTTCAGATCTTCTTTCTGGATGTGTAGTGCTCTGTGAGGCTGCTTATTCTCATCTTCACTTCAACCACTTATCCATTCAAGGAACTAGTAAGTGACTGGTATATACAGTGGTACCATAGTTGATGGTAGCTCTGAGGCTTGTAAAAGGTCTTGTGGTACTGAACAGTGCTCAGAAAGCTCTGGTATTTAATTTTATTTAAGTTCCTTAGTGCAAGAGGAAAACTTACTGCTTCCCTTGCTCAGGTCACATGATTTTGTGGGCATTTTCGTAGCTTCAAAGTGATAAACAACTGAGAGGTACAAAGGGCCAACAACGCTCTCAGCAGTCTAGACTCCAGTTTGGTTTGCAATTAAGCTCTTCCGGGGGGGCTTGGGGAGCTTGATTACCCCCTAAGCTCAGACAGCCTGGGTTAACTCATCCCCCTCTATCTGCCGTGTCTCAAGAAACTGTGTGCACACTCCAGGCTTTTCTAAGCACCAGTAGTTGGAGTATGAAGGTATTTGGCTTTTTTGGCTCAAGAGCATTTATTTAAATTTCTTACTGTGCTTAAACGTCTGTAAAAGATGTGTGTGAGCTTTTTTTCTTTTTAAGAGTGATAGTATTTATTTTCATGAGCATTAAGCAAAATCAATATAAAATACCTAGAATTAGGACGGTCTGGGAGAAACTTTTTTCATGGACACCTCACACATACATGCATGGGGGAAAAGCAGGCACTATGGTCTGGACTGATTAGTATAGATCAATATTTGTATTCTTTTTTTTTTAAGTGAAACTTTCTGTGTTTCTGTGCTTGAGTTCGGGCAGAAATTGAAGTCATTGTTTAACTCAGTCATCTAATGTGAAGTTTGAGTTGTGTTCTGAGGTACCTCCAATATTTTTGCATAAATAATTGATGTGAAAATACTAATATAAACCACAGTGTAATAGTAACACATTCTGTTTTGCATGACTTAAACTTGACTTGTAGATGTACTGTGGAAAAACACATCTCTGAATACCTCCTATTTATAAACAAGGCTGTAGGAGAATCTGGTTTAGTTTCCTCCCTCTTACCTTCTATATTAGAGCACTTCTTAGAATTACAGTGTATTTTGCAGCAGGAATTTGCAAACAGCTCCTGCAGAATTTTTTCAAACATGAATGATATTTATAGGTCTAGCCATAAGATTAAAAACCCCTCAAATTAAACAAACAACAAAACGAAACCAACAAAACAATTAAAAAAAAAAAAGGTCCAAACCAAACAATCTCTACAAAAAACCACCAGCACATGCTACCCAAACAACTATATAAAACCCCACAAACACAGCTCCTTTGTCCTTCAAAGTACAGTCCTTTTTCTTCTGAGTAAATGCTCCTACCGTTTAGCTGTGGAGTCATGGGTAAGTAACAATCTGGACCAGTTAATGGCCTGTGAATATACCAACATTGCATCTCCTGTCAACAAATTTTACATGGGCTCCAATCCAGCAGGTGTGTTCAAAGAATGCCCATACTGTTGGGTACTTGAGATAGATAAAAGGATCTGTGGGGTTTTAAGGTCTGAACATGCTTAAGACACTGGTTTTGGGGATGAAGAAATTTTACTGACAAAACCTGTGTTTGTGTGTCTCATGACTGAATTGGCCTTGAGATTTGGTGAGGTTCTGTGCTGGGCTGGAGTAATGCAGTGGAAGTGCATAAGCCCTTTGAAAGGGCTGTCAAGAGAGGAAGGGAAGAGGGATGCTTTATAAACATTGGATCTGAGGTCAGCGGTGTAGAAGGTAAGCTGTCATAAATCCAGGTAGTGGTAAGAGAGAGACAAAACTCAGAGGTGTCTACTGTGTGCCTTAAAATCAAGGAAATCAAGTGGAAAAAGAAAATGTAGAGTCATCCACATACAAAGCAAAGGTCTGACTGTAAACAGTAATTTGGGGGCTACTTAAGACAGGACTGGTCGAGATAGTCCTTGGCAAGTGCTGATCATGGCATGTGACGAAAACACCTACAAAGACTCTTAAGCTCTAACCTTCTAATTAAGAGAACATTATTTTGCAGAGATATTGAAGGGCTTGTATGAAAGGACTTTAAAAAGATAGAGCTCACAGTAACAGTTTAAAAATCATGAGGGAAAACCCCGAAGGTTTAAACAAAGCAAATACCAAAGATTCGGTACACCTGAAAGTTCTAGAAGTAAATCAGAAACAGAAAGATGACAGAAAGATATTATAAACAGAACTAACAAGCTTGGAAAGCTATGAAAATGTAATATCCAAGGTGTTGATTAGTGCATCAATTGTCATTGTTAATGAAAATACAGATATTACACTGTTTCAGTTAGTCACAGCAGTATTCACCTGAGTATCATGAAGAGCAGCAACTAATTTGAGAAAAGCCTACTGGAATACTTGTTTGAGAACACATGGAGATAGAAAATATATAAAAAGCAAATCTTGTTCTTAAAGAGGAAAATGGAACTCAGGGAAAATGGAACCAATGATCCTCTTAAATTGCCTAAACTGTGCTTTAAACTGTAAATGGCCCAAATGTGTGAGTAACAGGAAGTTTCCAAGTATTAGTTTAGGAGAAAGATTGCACTCTCATAAAGCGGTCAGTGGCTTACTGGAGGACAACAGAGATTATTATTTTTCCTACTGTGTGGCATGTTTATGAAAATCCCTGATAATAACAAACTGGGAAGGTCTGCAGTTACCCTGGAAGACAGGATTAGAATCAAAAAGTTCTTAATTCTGAGCAGCACCTGAAACATAAAATGCAATCCTGCAGGGGCAACTAAATTTCTACAGAAAATAATAACCCTCTTTACAAACACTATGAGAGGAGTGACAGGAGAGGAAGTGATGTGAAACAGAAAAGCATCTTCAAACAGATCATAGTTGAGTGTAAATCAGGAATAATGCGCTGCAAAACACAGCAACATTGAGATCCACGAACAGGAATACCCTCCTGTAAGAGTGGAGTTGCTCTGCTGGGCTCCTTGTATCGGGAAAGATGTCTTGAGCAGAAAACACGAAGGTCACTACTTGCGAAAACAGAGTGGAGGAACTGGGGGTGTTTCTTCTCAAATAAGAGAGACTCGGAGCAGAGGCAGCAGTTTTGCAGAAGCCATGTTCATAGTTAGAGGAGATAAGGCAAAAGCTGTGTTTTCTGTAGGCTCTGGTAAACACAAAGGAACTGGATGTGATGACCTTAAATCACACTAAGGGAAATTGAAGAATAAGAATTCTTCAGTTCACCAGACAAGGAGCACACTGTAAGGCTCAATTATTTTTTAGGGAAGCTTTGGAAATTCTGCCTTGATGAGACTGAGTTTAGGAATAGTGCATTGAACTTGATTCCAGCTTTGTGCAAGAGTAATAACTGGATTATCTCATAGAGTCCCTTGCACATATATTTTCAGTGAAATTTAACGAGTTTGCTGCCAAATAGGTTTTAAGAATATAAAGTCTACACTGAGCTCCCTTTGTTCATTTGTGACTGGCTTCTTGAGCCAAGTGTATCTTCACTGGGTGGCTGATGAACTAAAATTAGGACCTGATCTTTTGGAATGGGACTCAATGGGTTCATTGCTGCTTTGATTCTGAATTATTCATGTGTTGTATTCTTCCTGATAGTAAGGGATTGCAGAGCATAGTCAAAGAAATACGTGCTTACAGATGAATATGATTTTTTCTGTCAGTTGTAACACTTCTGATAATATTCATTCAGACCATACTGAGGCTTTAGTGCTTATTCTGTTCACATGCTACAAGCCTCTTGTCACCCTTGTCAGCTGTGATCCTTGTCAGCAATCGTTCTGAAGCAGTACAACTAGTCAGTGATGGGGTTTCCAGATTAGTATCTAATAGTCTGGGAGAAGCCTCAGTTACCCTATGCCTAGCAGTAAAACCAGAAAGGAAACCCATCAGTCTTCTCTGCGCCCTGCAGCAAAACTGGGAGTGAAACAGCATTGCAGTTGGTTTTGCCCTCCTGCCTATGAGTTCAATTTAAGAATAAAGTAAAATAAGTATGAATAGTTTCAGAGAGGAGAGACTTACAGTTACAATGTTTAATATCAGAACCATTCTAAATAATAGCTGTTTAGATGATTAGCTGGCCAAGTTAAACTTTTTCATAAAACATGAAGTGTATATGAGTATGTGTGAGAGAGGAGGAGAAGGAGACATAAATTGCAAATCCTGTTTCAAAAGGGAAGGATGGCCAACGAAGGTAGACTCACGGTGCTATTCTGGAGTTTTGTATTTACTGATTGAGGGTGCCTTTTTAATTCACAGAAAATTTCACAATGTGAGACCGTGCATTTCTAGGAAACACTTAAGCAACTGTAGGAAAAACAACTTTTCTTCTGCAAATGTATGAAATGGACATTAAAAGTGTCCTCTATCCCCTCCCAAACAAAAATCCAGCACTTAGCTGGGAGCTGTCTCTGACCTGCTTCAGCTCTCCAGGTGTTGGGGCTGTGATGGAAGCATGGAGGGCTGAAGCAGCCAGTGCCAGTTCAGTCAGAGCTATCCCAGAGCAGGTGCTGAGGTCTGCTGGTGCCTCAGCCAGGGAAGTGAGGCTGCTGCAGCTTGCTGTGCCCTGCCAGACTCAAGCTGGCTTTGCCTGGACCTGCTGGGGTTCATCCAGCTTATCCTGTGTGCTGGTGTGACAGCAGCAGGGGGAGAGACTTTGAAGTTAGTAACGCATTGTGCCTGTGGAGTTTAGATGCCTTTATCTCTAATCAGCACAGAGTGAGGCTTCCATGATTGAATGTATTTGTAAATGCACATATTTCTTAGTGTGTCCTGCTTATACCCTTGATCTGCTGCTGCTTTTTTTTTTTTTTTTTTAGTGGTAAAAAATGACACCAAGCAATGGTTTAAGTTCCTAAGAACTCCCTTTTCTGGAATTAAGGGTTTGAATTTTTGGAGAGTGGTTCCAAAAAGACTGTTCCTGGGTCTTTTGACAGGAAACCAGCATGGATAAGTTCAAATAAGTTGAATCTAGGACATATTTCTAAATACAGCACTCTTGAGTCACTCCTTTGGTTTGAGAGGGGCTTCTCTTTATTAAGGAATAAGTGTTTGTAAGTTTAAGTTCTATGAGTGTGTAGTTCTACAGCGGGTTAAGGAGGAATGAAAGGATGTCATTAATCTTCCATGTTTAAACATTCTCAAGTATACTGAGGAGAGAGCGGGCTAGAAAGTCAGTGTTGAAGCTCATTTGTTAATGTTTGTTGTGGGCAGTTGTACTGTTGTTTTTTGATTCATTCTCATATCTATAGAGGATGTTACAAGGTGGCAAAATCTTTTGAAGGCTAATGGGGTTACCTCAGGTGCAGCCATGAAACTGGGGACATGTCTGTTGTGACAAGCCCTTGCTATTTTAGCCATGCCCATCAATGTAATAAGGAAAGGCCTCTAGTAAAATTAAACCAGCATTAAAATATGGGGGAAGGAAGAGTATTTTGGCAGTCTTAGTGAATAGCAAAATATACTACTAGCATAAAGACAAATCATTGATCATCCTCATAACCTCTTTTTCCTCATGTTGATACATAATTCTCTAATTTTGTGTTTTTCCACTGGGTAATGGTACTGCTAATTCATCCTCCCAAACTTTAAACATGAAATTTTGCCACTTTTTGTTCGCTGTCTTCTCTGTTTTGTTTTACACTGAACTGTTTGTCATGTTGGCTAACATTTCACTGTATTTCCATCTCTCGGGTAGCTCTCTCTAGCTTGTAAAGTGTAGGGCTGGAATTAAGCTTTTTTTCTGGATTTGTATAACTCTGTATGGGCAAAGTCTGAACCCCAGCACGGAGTTCATATTGGCTGTAAGAGTTCAGAGAATGGATAGAGAGTTCAGAGTTTGACAGTCATTTCCCATTAGTGTTACAAATTGAGCAGCGTGACCTGTAAGACTTAGGAAAATTCATTGTAATACCAGAATTTCCTCCTTTACATGTAAGTATATTATTTTTGGCAAAATGAAGTGTGATTATTGTCTAAACACTTTCCTATATTGAATACTAATCTGCAGAGAATGAGTGGCAGCCAGGAAAAGCAATGCTGGTGGGAAAAGGCGCTCTATTCTCCCCTTTTTCCTGCATCACAGTGTGAAGGTAAGCACCTCTGCCTGTTAGAACTAAGTTGCTGTTGCACCCATGTTAGAATGAAATGCTCCTTGTTATGGATTGAAATTGCTGCAGATGAATTGGATTTAGTGTCGGTATTTTAAAAACCCACACCAGTAAGCTTCCACAAAAAATTCTCTAACCTGAGGGAGAACTGGGATGCTTCAGTTGTACTTTTACAATAGACCTCTAGCATGATTCTAAATTGGTTTTAAAAGCAAGTGGTTTTAAAATAATCTTAACATTTACACAAATTTACTTAATGGCAAAGCCTGCAATTAAATAAACAGAAAATCTCTGATTATGAAAACATTTTATTACCTTTTTTAATGTTTTGTCCTGAAAAATACTTATTAGCTAGGTAAGTCTCTAAGAATGTGAAAACATGATGATTACCTTTTATGGGTGTGCGTAAATAACATGCCAGTTATTCAGTGAATGTGTGGAATCTCACTGAGACTGGGAAGGAGAGGGATTTGCCACTTGGCCACTCCTTTCACACTGACAGTCTGGGAATTTTTCTGTCCTGCACAGAGAGCAAGTCCAGTCTTAGCAGGCAGGCTGCTCATGATCAGAAGCAGGTGTGCTTCCAGCACTCCCAGGAATCTGTAGCATCTGACAACTGACTCAAGCCCAGGTTTTCAGTGGACCGGCAAGAATCCAGGCAGCTTTTTTTTTGTCTGCATACCAATTCACCTTTTTGGGGTGAAGGCAAGAAGCTAAACAAGACCATTCTGTATCGTGAATTGACAGGATCTCTGGTGCTTTCTGTTGGTACAGGCTCAGGGTGAGAAAGTTTTGATCAGAGACCTGGTTCCTTAATAACCTGAAAGTAGATTAGCCAGTTACTATTTTTGAAGTGCACCATTAAGTGCAACTAACAAAACTGTCTTCTTGGTTGCGAAACAGCCTTACTTTGGTGTTTAGGAGAGTTTGGGTGACCATCAAGAACATCTTAACTTCGCTCCCACCTATAGAACGGTGCACAGTGCAAGAGCAGATTTGCGCTCAGAGCCTGCCACGTTAGCGAGAGCCGTCAGTCTTCCCAGAGCGGGGGATTTGGGGTCCCCCTGCAGAGCCGCGGGGCCGTGCCCAGCGCCGGGGCCGTGCCCGTACCCGGGGCCGTGCCGGGGCCGGTGCTGGCCCCTGGCGCCGAGTGCGCGTCACTGCGGCAGCGCTTCCCCGGCGCGGGGGGAACGCGGCCGAGCCCAGGAGCTGCTGATGCAGAGCCAGGGTGTCTTGTCAGGGACAACAGAGCCAAGGTTTGCTCTGTGCCACTCAGTTTTTAAACAAGACCGGGACTTTATCCTCACAGCTGATGTTACTCTTCCACAAACCTTTTCTGTATCCAGTTTTCAGTATGGATACTTTTTATATGTGGGTGTTGATGCACGTGATCCATATGTATCTACATGATAGTTGTTGATATTATATATGTAAATTTACTCTGGTAAGTAGAAATCACAGCCATTCACATCAACTAAGGTTTTTGAGTTTCAGTGAGGATCAGGTACTGTTTCAGTCTATACTGTATGGGAATAGAAATAGCAGTGGTGTGGAACACAATACAATATCGGAATTGAAAAATGTACTGAACCATTTATCATTTAAAAAGTACTTTTTGTTCCTTGATATTTTAGGTGTTTTCATTAAATATGTAGCTTCTTCTTTTACTATTAGTTATCTAGGTAGGATTTGATGAAGCTTCCGTGAGTTATTATGCTGATTTCTTTAGGGGTGTCAGACCACAAAAACCCCCACAAGCACAGAGTTTACATGGCACAGAGTGTGAATTCCAATAATACTTCTCTGGATGCTTTAATTTATGGTAAATGTAAATAACAGTGTTCCTCAATTCTGTTTTTTCTTCCTTTGCATCTGAAACAACCCCACAAAAACAATATAAGAGTGCTATACAAATGCCAAGGGAGAGAATGGTGTAGGAGAACTTGCAGATGTAAAGGAAGTATCCAATGATGATGAACATCTTTTAGATTTTAATATGGTAAGTTTGTCAGTGGTTTTGGGGAGGAGGTTTTTCACTTATTTTCTAAGGGTGGGCTACTGCATCTTTCCTTTCATCACAGTCTCTATGCTCAAATGAAATTCCTAAAAAAACCTTCAAAAGCTTCTCTTCTCTTTACTTTGTTTTTTAACCTCCTCTGCATCTTGAGCATCCTTCTGAAAGTTCCTCAGGGTGTTGTACTTTGGGGAGTACAACCCTTTGTACAAACAGCTATACTTCTAGTAAATAAGCAAAGCCAGTTTCCTTTAGGAATGCTTGCCATTTGCTTGTCATGAGTGTTAAACATCAGTCTTCCTTCAACTTCTAATTTCAGTAAGAGTAGAGTGAGCTGAAGTGCACTATGTGGCAGAAAGGACCAGTAACTAAAGGCATAAAGATAATATATGCTGAATACTGTCCTCATTACAAGCAAATTTCATGTACACATGTATTTACTGATATACCTTTAAACTTCATAGTGATGATAGCACTTAGTTTAACATTGTGACATGCTTGCTATAGCTTTACTTATTCAGATGAAAAGATATTTAAAATGCATTTGCTTGAAGTTTAGTCAGATGTGTGCTGTGTTTTCTTACTGTTTAATACTTATTACCAAGTTTTGGAGATAACTTTTACAGTAATTTTTCTAACATGAACTGTGATAAAGATACATCCTGAGTTCACTTTTGATTCTCTTGCTGTTTTGTGCAAATTATAAAATTAAGGAATAGGAAGAAATAATAAAAGCCCCATCTTTTTTCCCTGCTGTTCTGCAGTCCTTTCTACATAGTGGTCTAAGTCAGGAAAGACGAGGACTTGCCCTGTAATCGTGGCATCTCTCTTGGACAACTACAAAACCATATAACCTCCCAGCCCAAAGAAAAGCAAGCATGTTCTTTATTGTTCCCCATCAACACTGTCAGTTTAAATCCTTAGGTTTCTTCTGTTTATGAAGCAAGATGTGCAGATGATATAAATGCTGAGGCAAAACCAAATGGCTTCAGGAAGAAGATCTACTCCAGTGATAGCTCCAGCTCTGAAGACACAGCTTCAGAAGGTGGAAGCGAATGGGCTGATCCATGTGAGGAGGAGCTTTTTTCTCGAACTCAACTGTAAAAACTGTAGAGTAGTACAGATGGTTGAAAAGTAACATGAGATGGAAAACTATCTTTCTTGAGGGTCTGTAGCTCTAAAACAACAACTTGAGTTTCCTCTTCAGTTAATGGATTCAGACATGTATTTATCTTTCTCTTCTTGCTTATTTTATAGATGAGGACACAGCTGTCCTGTTGAAGATTTTTTTTCCCAAAAAATACTGTTAAATTCTTGGCTATTTGAACTAGACTAGATTGTGTTGTCAAATCAAAAATGGATGTGCATGTGCTTGTCTTAGTAGTACCACTGCTTTTTTGCATCTTAATTGCAGTTATTTTCTTTCTTAACTGTAGCCCTACCACTATTACGATCTTCTTAGCATCGCAGTGTCTACAACTACTTCTGCTATTCAGAGACTTCAGCTTTCTGCACATTAGGCTTTGTTCTTTAAGAACTGGGAGATAAATACTTAACACTGTAATCTATCAGTGCCTTTCTGAATGCAGGAGAAAAGCATGAATGACTTGTCCAGTCTTCATTCAGTAAATCTCATAACTTTGAAGTAGGAACAACAGGGTTGTGCTTTAGAGACTTACAGAAACTGTGTTTTCTATCCTATGATTCCCCCCTCCCACAAACCAACACTGAGGATACCATGGTTTGTATTTTTGCTAACTGGAGAAGCCAAGGATTTTTTGTAGGTATGGAGGCAATGTGTTTTGTTTTGTTTTTTTTTTTCTTTTTTTTTTTGTCCTTTTTAGCAATTTGCCAAAATGGGGCAGAAGTTCAAAAAGTAACACCAAAAGTAATAAACCACTGGGGTGATGTGTGGATTGTTGTGAATTTTGTTAATGAGTAATGAGAATGTTGTCTTGTTGCAGATGAAGGCATTCATGTAACCTGCAAAAGCATCCTGTAACTGAACTTGAGCCTGAATGACTGAAACTCTCTAAAATGCTCAGAGTGTTCAATGTTTTAAATGCAAAGGGTCAGTGCTTCACTTGAAAGAAATCCTGTGGCTGCTGCAGTTAGCTGCTGTTGTGGCTGTAATTTAGTAAATCTCGTAGTTCATTTTGTGTTTCTGAGAGAATGTGTGGGGCAAGTTACGTGTGTGGTGGGTGGGGGTAGGGAAGGTGATGACTTACAACATACATGTGTGATTGCAGTAGTGATTGTTGCTTTATGTGACTTGCTTTTAAATTTTCTTTTGTTAACTTAGAAAGTCAATACATTGTCAAGTTGCATCTGTACAAGACTATCAACTCCTTCTGCTTTTAACACATTATGCAAAATGTATAAGCCAGGAGGAGCAATATTTGCAAAGCTAAACATTCTAAGTTTCTACCAACTCCTAGTTTAAAAAATGACAACTAACTAGTCTACACGATCGCAGCATGTCTATAACACCAGGAAGTGCAGAAAGTCCAATACTGACTTGAAAAGCTTCATCATTATTTTTGACAGGCAATAAACCTCACAAGAAACATAGTTGTTTGAAATGTGAGCTGAACTGCCTTTGAAATATGTTCTGCGCTAGAAATGCTTTCTGAGTAACTGGGTTTTGTTGCCTTTATTCAATTGACAGTGTAAGAATTTAAACACGTGGTTGGGAAACCATGCCAGTCTTCGTGCAACGCTTTTGGTGAGATCCTTACTAAAACTGGCTTGGTTGCCCTTATCCAAGGACTTTCTTTTGGTCCTCCTCTTAGACAATGTTTTAGGGTTTGTATTCATACAGCAAATCTTTTGACACTTTACAGTTTCTTTTCTTAATTTATTTGCAGACTTTGAATAGATTTTTATATATTTTACTTTCTTCTGGAGCTTCCTTGAGAGGTTGTTTAGCACCTGCACTGAAACTAGTTAACTGTAACATGAAAGGAAGAAAGAACTTTACACACAAATTCTTCAAATCATTACAGTGAAGAATGGAATAGAACTTCATTTGAGAACAGGAAATGACCAAGGGGACATATTTCAAACACAAACTTCAGCTCAGTTAATTCTCTGAAGAGCTTCTTCATTGGTAAGAAAGGGCTCAAAAGTAACAAAGGTGTTGCTCATAGTTACACTGTGGCATGTAATGATTCCAGCACCTTTGGGGAAAATAAAATCCTATATTGAGCTTGGGCAATAAGAAATTGTCTTTACTTGTTTTCATAGTGTAATGGCTAAAGCTCTAAGGCTTTCAGTGAGAGTTGAAGTGTGGTTTTTACTTTTTCTATATGGATAGAAACACACACCAACAACAATAACAACAACAAGAGCATTAAAGGTTGGCATACGCTGAACCGCACTGTGGGATGAAGCGCATTGCATATCCATAGCATTGAAGTATCAGTTTTCCATTCCTGGGCTGAAATTTGTTTCTACTTTTTGCTTCAAGTGGTTGTATTGTTCTGATTTCACGTACACCAGAGTAACTGATTTTGTTTTCTTGTGGAGTTACTTAACACCAAATAAAAATATAAAAGGACAATTGGATGGTGTGTGTGTGTGTCTTCATTTTCTTCGGCTAACATGTATAACTTTGATACAATATGCCATTAAGCATTAAATATTCTGGAGAAATAGCATGACATGCCTAACTTGGGAATCCTTTACATTGCTGTAATTTTTAAACTATTTTTAGGATGTAGGAAATTTAAATATATTGCATATGTTCTTTTAAAAAAAAAAAAAAAAAAGACAAAATGAGCTTTGTCCACACTTTATTTCTGATTAAATTAATTTATAATGACAAATTCATGTTTGGAAAACATGAAACCTTTAAAAAAAAATGAAACCCAAGCAAACCCAGATCCTCTCTCACATAAGTTACAGAACTTGTATGTAATATGGGATCTTAACCTAGCAGATTTCTGTTTCTGCTATCAGCTTGTGTTCAGCCATCAAGTAACCAGTATCTCACTTCTACTTACAGACAAACTGCATCTATAACAAAAAAATGCACTTTCCTAATTCCATGGCCGCACCTCCTTTCAGAGAAAGGAAAAAAAGCCCCAATAGTTCACATTCTACTTGGTGGAGCCTTGTGCAAAGTGGTGGTATAAGTCTGCAGGCAAAGGGACCTGGGATTCTGTGCAGAATGATTCCAACCTCTGCCGAATTAGAAGTTCAGTGAAAACAATACAGAAACACACACTTGGAACTAATGGAAGAGTCCCTCTGTAAGGTCTTTGGGTGAATACTTTTTTTAAAAGCTGGAACTTTTAGAGGCATACATTATTTTAACTTATTTCTTGAATACAGCAGAAGTAGTATATTTTAATTGCATTTATAGAAGATACTTGATAAAAGAACTACATTTCACCAGCCAGGCTTTTCAATTCCTGTATCTGATTTAATATTAAATACACATCCCATAGAATTCATTTCCAGTGTAAACAATGCTTCTGTCATGCAAAAACTACCACTGTATAGTCCTAGGCAGCAAGTGCATCTGTCAGTGGTGGGACAGGCTGGCTGTAAATGCGTGTCACACTGTGCCTTCTTGGGAGTGTCTGATGTGAAAATACATGGGAAGGCAGTGAACCTTCTGGAAAGCCAGGATTTCTTCACAGTAACTCATTCTTTCCCTGCCAGAAGCAGCATAGTTAAGTATTATCCCCAATGAATAAGTCATTACATTTCACGTACAGCATCTCACATAATTTTCTTTTATTACCTGTGAAATTAATAGCAAAAGGACTCCAGAGGTTTGGGACAAAGGAGTCATTACTGATACATTTTAGCTTCCTACTATAAGACTTCTGTTCCATTCTTAAAGTTCCTCTCAAAATGTAGTATTACATGCAAATGCTTATAAATTTTATGGTCTACCTCTGCTCAGATGGGATGATAATGGGATGAACAAGAAAAATCAGCTGACAGAGCTGGCAGTGGGCCAACATGCTGCTGAGAAAAAGCCACTGAGTGACAAAAGACTGGTGTCCTTGCCCTACTTCATAAACAGTGAGGACAGAGGCTGAGGTGAGAGGCTGCCATGGATGCTGCCTTCTGCCTGACAGCCTTCCTGTAGGGCAAATGATTCTGGAAGGACAGTGTCTGTCCTTACTGTATTTGCAGCTAATCCAAGAATGAGGGGCTGCAAAAGCAGTACTAAGTCTCTGTGTCCCTCGTAATGATGCAGGGTCCCTTCTGTTAACAGCAGTAACAGCCATTTAATAGTGCTACAACTGCCTGTCACATAAAGATTTTGGGATTTGCTAATGAAGGGTTAACTGCCAATCATTTCTGCACAGGCCTTATTTTACTCACTACAAGCAAACAGAGACACAGGAGAAGCAGCAACTCTCCTTGTCTCAAAACTGAGAACTCAAATTCTTTAATTTCTTCTAAAACCATTCTAAGCAATCCCTCCTGTGAAAAATACTGTTAAATAGTATAGATGAGTACATTTTCAGATTCATCTGCTTTCCTGTTTGTAGCATGGAAATGCTCAAGCAAAGTACAGTACAGTAGCAGTACTGAAAGCAAATACAAAAGCACCACCTAAAAAAAGGGATACCATTTCCACCACTGGGGATTTTTAGTAACGTACTAGACAAATGTGTCAGAAATTATGTAATGACCCACACAAACTCGTGTAGTTTTTTCCTTCACTGATCCCCAAGTCAGGTTTGAAAAAAAGTACAACTTGTGTTGTTTAGGCCTATTGTCCGAAGAATAATTTGCCTCATTAATCTCTAGCTGCTATGATGGGCCAGCCTGATCCCTTAGATTTGGGACAGAAACTGGTGTTGACCTTTTCATTTTTGCAGTTACTTTATTTGTGCAATAATGAATATTAAGAACGTCCTTTATGCTTAATACCCTTTTAGTAGGATTTTGCCTTTTTCCTTTTTTACTTACATTTCATAATTTATAATTTTTTGATTGATATTTGGCTCCTAATTGTCCTCACTTTGCAATGGAGTTCTAGCCCTCAATCATTTGACTCTGGAACCCTCAGCTATTTGACAACAGTCTTCTTCAGGAAGTCTAAGTTGTCATTCGTGGATTTTAAGTATTTTTCCACCATTTTTCCTGTAATTGTATTCAGCACAAAAATATTAAATTCTTTGAAGCGCTGCAGATCCATGGAGACATAGAGACATCTGTTACTTGCCCAAGGTGAATGTTACTTAGTTTCATTCATCCTTACTAAGTCTGGACAAAAATTGATTTTTAGTCCAGTACTTCTTTTTTTTTCCTTCTAGTGAGTTCCAGTAGATGTTGCCATGTAGGCAACTGTTACAGAATAGATCTATTTTCTTTTGGAAATGTAATTTAAATTTTGCTTACTTAAGAGAATAAATCTGTTATAGAACTCCAGCTTTTCATTATGCAGCTGTGCATAATAACCGTATTTCCTTCTCTGGCATGATTTAGTGATGAGTGAAGATCTGTAACAGAGGTACTATGGAGGCTTTGTTAGCAATTATTTATGGGCACTCAGGATTCTGCAATTCTGAGATATTATACAAGGAGTAATATTTTTAGTTGATATAGTTTTACTCCTTCACACCTTATTACTCATGTTGTCTTTCCTGAACAGCTTGCAGACAGTGATAGAAGCAATCCTGTCATGCATGGTGTTTCAGTAATATCAGTTCAAACATGCTGGGAAGTCTCACACACTCTTCCCCTGCCTTTCCTACTCTTCATTTTCTTGCTGTCTCTTGGAGGGGAATCATCTCAGTCTATTTTTGCCCAATGGTAACAGAAGGGTTAACAGTGATAGCAGCTATAGACCAAACTTCCTCATCCTTTATCAGGTCTCAGTTCCCATAGGAAGAGGCAGCCTTTTGGGATAATCAAATGACACATTCTCCAGCTGTTCCTGATTCATCCCAAACCTATTAAAATGGCCTGGTGGACAGATAGTCCACCTCTAGTAGGAATGCCTGTGCAAATGGTGCCTGTGGTGAAAATGGATTGCTATCAAACACAGGCAAAAATAGTTTTGTGTGAACAAAATTTCTAATGAATCTGAAGAGCATAATACTCATTTCTCAAAAACAGCACCATTTGCTTCCAAGGTATTGAATTTTTCACAGAAATATTACCCTTTTCATTGCTACGAGTCAGTAGAATCCTAAATTTATTCACTGTTCTCTTTTCTTGTGCCATATAACATGCACGAGTTATTTCACTGTGCCTACAGGTAATTCTGTAAAGGAAGGAGGAAAAGGAGCAACGTCTCCTGTCTGTGCTAACATTTGCTTTCAAGAGAGACTTCTCTGTCTCATGGTATGATGGATAATAACTCAGAGTATCCAGCACTGCCACACTTGGTACCCTTGCACTCTGGCTTGGGTGAGCTAGAACTGCCTTAAATCACAGCGATGGCAAATGGAGGCAGGAGCTGTTGGTCAGCTCACATTCAATGATGCACAACTGTTGTACCTTCACACCGTGCTAATCTTTGGTTAACTAAAAAAAAAAATTAAATTGTCCTCTAGCTTATGACAGAATTACTGACTTTCAAGAGCTGCACAGCAGGTTCAAATGAAGCTCAGTTTGGCTGGCTTTGAAAGCTGCTTGCATCACACTTGGCTTGTGATGAATGAAAATTCAATCTAGATGTTCTCATCTAGCTCATAAAAAAATAAATTTGAAGTTGTATCAATTACAAAATTGCTGAAGCTTCAAAACAGAACTGAAAACCTAAGAGAGAAAGCTTTCTCGCATCTACAGGCATAAGAAGTATGACAGAAACTTGCATTTCTGTTCCTTGGCTCTAATGAAACAGAGGAAGGACTGGTATTTGGTGTACTTTTACCGTAGGTAGTGTATTTTGGAGAAATCACCGAGACAGAATAGAGCACAAACTCTTCATGCTTTCTTGCAGAATAACCATAAAACTGGGATATCGAACTCTGCTGGCATGAATTGAGTCTGTATGACAGAGCTTTTGAACAGAATGTTTTAAAAAAATTAAATTGCTAGCACCAGTCTATTATTAGACATGTAGAAGTTTTTTTGCCCACTAGGTGAACATCACTTGCCAGTCTGAGGCTGCTCTATGTAACATTTCTACACAACAGCTGCAGGCAAGACACTCAAAGTTATCCCAAGAATTTTTGTAAAATTAAGTGTTCTACAGGTGTACTTGACCCTGAATCAGTGGCAGAAGTCTGATAATAACCATGCTGATTAAGTGCCACACTTAACTTCTTATCACACTTCTGAGGATTTACCTATAACCCACGTGTTTCAACAGGAAGACTTGATTTCTTTATGCCCTTCTGGGTGGACTTTAAATTTTGCACAGGTACTGCAAAAGAAAGGTGCTAAAGGTCCCCTTTGCAGTTGTGCTTTTATACCTCCTCTACCTGGCAGTACCTGTTCTGTTTCCTTTTAGTAATTAACAAATGCCACACTTCAACAGAGCTAGTGGTGTGACACTGTACTTAGTCACAATGGGAGCCCTTCAGCTTTTCCCCATACAGAGTAATAATACACAACACTTGCAGACAGGAGTTTACCTTACCTGGGATGATGGGGGCAGGAACAGACTGATACTAACTGCTAATGCAAAACACCTTTTGGTGATAGCTCAGAACAACCAGAAATACTACTTCCCCTTTCCTCTGAGTTATACAGCCATTCATATGCAATAGAGAGGCAGGGTTTTTTGTATTGACTAGCCTGAAATTTTCTGAGACTTTCCATATGCTCTGCTACCGCTGAAAGATTTTCTGCAGCAAGTTTTTCTGATAGTTTCTTCAGCCTAAATTATTTAAGCTGGGAGTATCATTATTTCCTGTGCAGGCACTCTGCAGAATTAGAGAATTCCTGACTGTTTCCATTCCATTGTTTACCTTGGGAACCAAACAACTGACCTAGGTACAATGACACATCATGATGACAATACTCTGTTCTGGTTGCTCTAATAGTAGAATTGATTCCCACTCTCGAAAACAGAAGAAAAAAAAATTAATACAGAAAAAGGAATTATTCACAGCATATGCTCGAAAAATCTTTTGCATATGAACAAGTTAATAGTGCCTCAAAATTGGTTTGCTTTTATTTACCGCTATTTATTTACATTTAATATGGAAGCTCTCTTACAGAGATAGTAGTCATTTTCAAGAGAAGATATGGAGAAATTAGTCCCAATCTTTAATCATTTTATGTTGATACCCATCTTAGAAATACAGCCAACTAAGGACTGATCCAGTCACAGAAACAAACTATCTGCACAGGTATAATTTTTGATTGATGGTAGATTTTTCAGAGCGGTTTCATAATGATCTAATTCTTATCTTTGTAGTATGGAATTGGTGTCAACAGGGTCATGTGGGCAAGTACTTCTGTACAGGTTTACCTCAGCCTCTCACGATTCATTCAAGTGTAAATTTCCCGTATCAAAGCTTGAATAATCATGGGTTTGCATGCACTGCTTGATAGTGAACCAGTGACACCAACACAAGTTCAGATATTTCTGTGTTTGCTACCCTCACACTTCCAGCTTCAGTGTAGACATGAGAGGTGTGAGGTGACAAGAGTGCTTATATCCTCGGTTCAGATGGGGGGCAGCTTTATCTTACCACCGCAGAGATGTGATCACCGACTGTAGGTGCGAAACATACGACTTTTGCAGGAAAAAAAAAAAAGCGGTGCCGGGTTTCACAGATTTGAAGGAAACACGACAGCTCTGCTCCTGTCAGGTGCTGACTGCGCGGCATTTCACGTCCACCACGTGAACGGCAAAAGGGCGCACTTTGAGACGGAAGGTGAAGAGAATGGAAAGATAAACATACAAAAATCGCAATTACCTCCCTAGAGCCTCCACTTTTGGCACTACAGAGCGTAATACCGAAGCTCCACAGAGCTAAGACACACTTGCACATTATGCCTCCACACGTTCCGTAGCCCACACTTGTAAACCCACTGAAGTTTGTTTTCTTCCTAAACGCAGGCAGCAACACGAGCGCAGCCCGCCCGCCCACCTGCTCCCCTCGGGGAGCGCCCCGGCAGGAACGCGGGACAGGCTGCAGGGCCCGGCAGCCAAAGAGCGGCTCCGGCCGAGCGCAGGGCTCCTCGGAACGAGCACCCTCAGCCACAGCCCCGCTTCCCTCCGTTCCAAGGGCTCCGCGGAACCAGCGCCCTCAGGCCAAAGCCCCACTTCCCTCCCTTCCAGGGGCTCCTCGGAATCAGCGGCCACAGCCCCGCTCCCGAGACGCCTCCACTGCTGGGCCAAGCGGGCATCATGGCCCGCACCGCTGCCTCTCCCCGGCCGCTGAGGTGATTCAAAATGGCGCCCGGCGGCGGCCACCCTTGGCCCCCTCCGCGCAGGCGTTCCCTTCCCCGGCGGGCGGTGCTTCCCCCAGCGCGTCGGGCAGGGACAGCGGGGGCGGGGCGGGAGGAGTCCGAGCTGCGGGGGCTGGAGCATCGCCGGAGGAGCCGGGCACCTGTCCCGCAGCCAGGTGGAAGGCTTCCCGGCGCCATGGGAAGCCCCGCGCCACGCCGAGGGGGCGCTCGGCGGGGGGCAGCTGCTCCGCCTCAGCCGCGCTGAACCCGGCGCTGCTCCGCGGGGACCGGAGAGCAGCGACATGAACCGTCCGCCGCAGCCGCCGGCCGCCTCCTAGTCCCTCAGCAGCGGCTGTGGGGCGGGTTGGGCATGGCCCAGCGTGACGAGAGCGACGGAGAGCAGCGCTACCCCGGTGAGGTGTCCGGGCTCCTCGGGGCTCTTCCTGCTCGGGCGGCGGCGCAGCCCTGCCAGGGCTGGGGGTGTTGGTGGTACCTGTTGGTTTGAGGGGCAGAGCCCGGGGCAGGCGGGAGCAGCCTCAGCACCGAGGGGCCGCGCTGGCCGCGGCTACTGACTTGCCGGGCCGTAGCCACATTAAAAAGTTATGAGGAGCAGGTGGGCTGAGCCTTCGGAGTGTTCACCGAGTGGGTTAAAGACCGCAGAGAAGAGCGAGCGCTGCTTCCTCAAGGCTTTGGTTTTGGCTTTTCTTTTTCTTTTTTTTGGTTGCTTCAGTTTCTTTGGGTTGTTTTGTAAGCGAAGGCCGCTAGCTCGGAAACCTTCGCAGAGCGACTCGAGTTCAGCCCCTAAGAAAGGAAGGAACCTTCATCTCGCTGCCTCTCTTCTAGTCGAAGTCTCCCAGGCAGTTCCCAAAGACCAAAAAAACCTACATCCCGCAGTAGCTGAAGTTCTCCTGACGTTACTGCTCATTTAATGTGGTTCACAGAGTTTTCAGTAATAATGGTGTGGGGACGGTAAAAGCCCTGTAAAGCACTTCTGGAGCAGAGGCTTTAGCAGAGAGCACTGTAACTTGTTTGTATTGCCTGCCTGACGGAGCAAAAACAGTCGAAAAGCGGTGAATGGCTTACTTATGATTACTTTCCGAGCACTCTGCTCAGAAGCCAGATTTGTAAAGCTCACATTTCTGAAAGGTCACCATCTGAGTGTTAGATAACAGTCATCTTAATTTTAAAAAAAAGCCACTAGTTTATTTTCATTTTGTCATAAAGTTTTGGCAGTACTTACCTAGGTAGCCTTAATTGCTGTATCCCATGTTTAGTGTAAAAGCAGACTTTTTGTAGCTTCAGGAGTTCTTCACCGTTGGCAATGCTGTGGCTGTTAGAACATGCCCTTAAACAAATGGAAGCAAGAAATCTTTAATAATCAAAACTGAGCTTGATGCACTTGTGCTCCAAGGTCACCCAAAGCTGCCCTTGATAACAGCAACGTGTTTCTTGGTACATACAACAGAAATATTGTTAAATGCATGGAGAATCTAAATCGTTAATTTAAAAAAATCCTTTAAGAAGAAGAAAGTTGCAACTTTGTAATTGAAGAAATTCCTTGTTCTTAAAAACTTGAGAAAAAATGCTGGCAGGAGTAAGTGTTGAAGAGATAATGTGTAATGTTAACTCTTTGAGAACTGAGCTGTAGATGCAATCATTCCTCTTCTCATTCCTGTGAGGCAAGAAAAAAAAGCCTGTTCTGCAGATTGGTGTCTTGCTCTTGTTGCTTGCCCAAATTGCATCATAATTCCCAGCAAACTTGGAATAATGGGCCTTGAGTTGGGATCTTTCTGGTTTTGTTTTACTCTAAAGGTTTGGCATTGATGTTATCTTTAACTTTTATATCAAACTGGATTAAAAAGCCATTTTATTGTACCTCTTAGAAATAATAATCAAATATTATTTGTTTCCTCTGTATGGTTGAGTGATATGCAAAGCCAAAATCTGTTTTAAAGCCTCTGGTTATTGTCAGAACATGCCTTCTTGCATGCTGTGATCAGAATTTGAGGAATTTGAGGCCGCATGGACAGCCCTACTGAGACAGATCAAAACTCCACCTGTCAGAAAAATATTTACCCAGGAGGGAGTCTGAAAGCAGAACTAATGTATGTTGATGTTTTCATGAAGTTCTGATACTTGCAGTTTAGAACCTGAGGGTTTTTTTTGTTTAGGAATCATCAGTGATTTTTTATTCCCAATTTTACATGTAAATTTCTGGCATCCACAGTGTTCTGTGACAAAGAGTTGCACGGGTTAGCTGCCCTTTGTGTGAGTAATTGTGTCTTGATGTTAATTTTGAACCTGGCTACAAAACTGTCTTTATCAGGTGGTCCTTAGCACTTACCTTGGAAGTGTTAATGAGTAAATAACGTCTATCTGCTCTCTCATTGCCACTTGTGACCTTGTCTGTATTCTCCTAACTCCCTTTTCCTTGTTATTTCTTGTGGGATGTTCCCTCTTGTGAGATCATGTTCTTTATAAGACATAAAGTCATGTTAAGACTTTACAAATACAGATTTTATTTAGATCGTAATATATTTAAATAAACAATGGGGATTATGAATCTTGTGCAGAATTGCTTACTATTTCTCAATAGTTTATTGTACAGAGATGATAATGTTTCAACATAATTATGTTAATAAATGCTTTATGGAAAGATGTTAACATGGGAGTACATGACAGAATATTTGACATCAGTTGACAAATTTTGCACTTACCAGTGAGACAGCTAAAGCAGATTATAAATATCACTTCGTCCTTAAAAACAATCCTACAACAACTTAATTCAAAATGAATCAAGGAGTTCTCATGTGTGTTCTTGACAGCTGATTGCATCTCAAGTTTTCATTTAAAGCCCTTGATAGGTACACTTCAAAGCCTCCCACAGTTTCGCTGAACTGTGTAAAACCTTTGTAGCTTGCTGTTGCATAATTTGCTCCAGCAAGCTGTAGTGTTGTATACCTCTGCATTTCCTTGTTGCCTGTTTAAAGGATCTCTTCCTGTTAAATTTATTGCTTGAAAAAAAGACCAAGTCACGTTAAAATAGCTTCAGTACCCGATGCAAAATTTTATTTTCGCTTTAAAAAAAAAATTCTTTTGTTTACAGTATTTGGCCTCTTGAGCGGCTGTAGTTACTGCCTCTGCCAAGGTCACTTGAATGCTTACCATTTGTAAGCTTGGTTGAGAAGGGCATTGCAATTAAGCTAAGGACTGGCTACTACTTGGGAAAATCATCCAGCAGAAGTAAAGGTAGTCATGGGAGGAATTCATTATGGGAACATGCTCGTACTGTTTACCCAAACATCATCAAAGCTGTTCCTGACAGATTACATTTCTGTGTTTTGTTTTCTGGACTTCCCTTTCTAGATGTATTTATAAGTTTGAATTCTTGTAAGTCAAACCTCTTGGTTACACTGTTCTAAGTGTTCTGTGTGTATGTATATATATATGCTTTAGAGTATTGGGGCTGGGTGGGCTGTGGATTTGGAGAGCAATGTAATATATATGAAGGAATAAAGGTGAGAACACAGGGAGAAGAAAACAGTCAGATTTATGTTAGAGAAACATTTGAATTCAATAAGAAGGTCTGAGAACAGGAGATTCCAGTATATACAACAGTAATTATATCTAATGCTCCATGTTATGTGTTATTTGTGCACTTGAACTATCACTGTTGACTTCTTGAGTATAGTTCAGTATTCTTGAGTATAGTTGCCTGCATTCAAGGATTGCTGTTTAGGATTGTTTTTTTTTTTTTGCTGGCCCTTGCAATTTTAATATAGTGAATAGAGAATTCATAATGTACACAGTTGGTGTGCCAGCTGTTTCAAGACATCATGTCGTTAATAACAGGGGATGTAAACTTTTCAAACCATGGTAATATGGGGAAAAAAAAAAGGTTGCTCTAGCAACTCTCTAAGAAAAGAGTTCACACATCTTCACAAGCTTTTAAGTCAAAACAATGCACTTGAAACCTCGCTTAGGCAGAGGATTAGGCAATTGGTGCATTGGTTGATTTGGATGGGTAGCATATAGTTGGCTGTTAAAAAGTTCTGAAGAAGTCTAAAAGATGAAATATCCAAGGTTGTTGACTTTAGTCAGTGCTTAGGAGTGGATTGAACTGGAGTTTCATATCTGCTAGCGAATACCATTTGGGTAGTAAAAGATTTAGTGTAGCATACAAAGTACAGTTGGATTCCTGAAGTTTCCACGTGACTGAAAACTTGTGGAAAATAAAGTTCTGTTTGGACCAGTGAGATATGTTTGAAATGAGTTTTCTCTCACTCACTGCTTGTTAGTATTACAATGCCAAACTGTCTTTATGTCCAGATCTAAGAGTGGACTGTGTGTCAAACCCTGGTTTTTGGCAGGGCTCAGGTGACATTAACCAGGGATTTAGAATGGCTGTGAGATGGCAGTTTTCACTGATGTTTGAAATGGAGAAGTTTGGGGTTTCTTTTGGGATATGTATGTATTTCTTTTTAAAAATAGAATGTGGGGAGGACCTTCTAGAGAACAAGTGGCAACTTTAATTAAGTGCTCTACTTGAGAGAGGAGTCCAGAAGCAGGAGACTGGGCTTCAGGAACAGAATAAAAATCTGTCTAGAAGGCAGTCTGTTTGCAAGATGGAAGGAGTGTTCTTCACTCATTCACACTTATCCCAGAGTGTTTCAGAGAAGAAGTTGAAGCAATATGCGCATATTTGTTCTGCCAACTGCTGCAGAGTAATTGCATTGCAAACTTCAGAAGAGCTGTAGACAATTTAACTACTTATATGGAAAGAGAAGATCTGTGTAATGTCAGATTAATGATTGTGTAGTGTTTAAAGGGTCAGTAGCAGTTCTGGAAGCCAGGGCAGTATTCCTGATGGTGTTCCAGGTGTATGAAAGTTGCCATCGGGTTTGGTGCATTCAGCCTGTAGCTCCTATTTGACAGTCCTTGCTTTGCAGGTCATTGAGATTGACTGGTTGTGGGGCACTGACTGGATTAACTGACCTGCTGGCAGCCCCTGGGGAGAGAGCATGGATGGATATTGCAAAGATGAAGGATCACAGTCCCTGAGTGCAGTAAATACAACGTATTTGCAAATGTCATTGTTACTGGATGTGCACTGATGAGGTGCATCGTGTGTATCATCAAAACATTGACTGTATGGATGGCTTTATAGCTGTTCAGATTTTGCATCTCTTAATTAATGCAACAATGATATATTATGCATTCTCTTCTGTGACAAATTTATTATCAGTTTTATGGTTTCCAGAAGAATGCTGAGAAATTCTATTTAAGTGAACACTTCCAAATCTGGTCTAAGTGAATGGAAACAAATTTTGTAGCCCTCTCACATCAGTAAATAGGAATTTATGACTGTATAAAAATAAGTTTCATATATTTGCCTCAATATTGACAGGGAACATTAAAATACTGAAGGTTTTATAGTTTGTAATTTTGCTCTCAGGAGATGTGTAAGGAGCAAACGTGAGCACACAGACTGCTCTTGGAAAACTTTTTTATGCTTGACATTTTCTGGAACCCTGCATTAAGTTGCCATTGTCCTGGTTGTTCATGCTTGGGGAAGGGATAGTAATCATGTGCAAGAGATGCCAAATGATTTTTAATTAAAAGCCTAAATTAGGGCAGGACTGAGTGCATTAAAAAAAAAAAAACAAGAAACAACCGTGAAAAAAACCCAACCCTAGGAAATAAACAGTCGGGAACAAACCACAGCGTTCCTGCAAACTCGTAATCTTTTCTTTCTTTTTAACCAGTTACCACCTGGACCAAGACAACCGATGCAAATTTATCCAACTCTTTAAATGGTTTGACCTTCGTGGGAATTCTGGATGCAAGAGTGGGCAGCAGTATCCAGGGCCTGCAAAACTTGAACTCTGGGACCCCGAGAGATCTCTCATTGCCTGAGTATGGACCTGGCCTGCTGCCCAGTGCTTTAGAAGATTGTCATAGCCTTAAATCGGTGGATTCTGGTATTCCAACTCTAGAAATAGGAAATCCAGAGCCTGTTCACTGCAGTGTGTTGCATGTGAAGAGAAAGCAATCGGAACCTGAACTTGTGCCTGACAGAGCTTTTCAGAGCGCGTGCACACTGCCGCCGTATGTGCCTCCACATTCGCTGACTGCTGAGCATGACCATGCTGTGCGAAAATCCTCGACTTTCCCAAGAACTGGGTATGACACTGTCAAACTTTATAGTCCAACCTCAAAAACTCTAAACCGAAGTGATGATATCTCTGTTTGTAGTGTGTCTAGTCTTAGCACAGAACTGTCAACAACGTTATCAGTTAGCAATGAAGACATTTTGGACTTTGTGGTCACAAGCAGCTCAAGTGCAATTGTGAATCTTGAGACTGACGAGGCGCACTTTTCAGATGTTACCCTGAATTCCTCTAGAGACAGCAATGATCAGAACCAGCAGCAATATTGTCACGAGACAGATGTGGACAGTAAACGGAAAATACTGGGACCTTTTACAAACTTCTTTGCCAGGTAATGTTTCCATAAAATATATTTTAATGGATTATGTAAGATCTTAGGAGAAAGGTCCTGTTTGATTGAAAGATACAATAGCTTGGTGTTTTAATTTAGATTGGGGTTAACATATTTTTTCTGTTATGAGTAAATAGGCAAATATTGCTGGGGACTAAGGCTCTGCATCCTACTCTATATTATGTTTATGGTATGTGGAAGCATCTTGAATCTTGGAAGATTCCTTCTATATTACAGTAAAAGGATTTCTGAACAAGGTCTTTTATCTTCTGAACAGTGGCTTCTCCAGTGATATCTTTTGTAATTTTGTCAAGGTCTTTAATCTTTTGTCACATAGATAAATATAGGTGGGATCCATACCTGTATTAAAGAACTTTGACATCTGAGTATTTGTAAGTAGTTTAGTAGTGATGGAATATTTTATTGATTGTTCTAAGGGCATGAAGCTTAAAATACAAATACTTTACAAACACTTGGTGTGACTACTCTGATCTTTTCATATCTCAGTTACTTTTTTTTTAATGTCCTTTTCCTTAATTTTTGTATGGAATGAAAATATCTGACTTGTTGAAATGATAGCACTGGCTACCCAAAGCAATTGCTAAATGTGGCCTTTGTATGAACGATAAGGTTCTAAATACAGATACCCCAGGGAAGTGGTGAATGAGGAAAAGGACTAATCTCCTTTTGGGGAGTTGAGCTGTTTGCTGGTGGATTCTTTTTTTTTTAGTTATGTAAGGCCTTCATAATGTCTCTTAAGTTATATCATCTGAAGTTTGACTGATATATTTCAGATAAATTGTTCTAGACCGAAATTTTAGTCATCAAGAGGAGTTGGCTGTAAATAACCTATTTTGCACATGGCTTCAGCTAATGTCTTTTTCCTCATGCAATTTTTTTTTTTGCATGTGACAAGTAGGCTAATAAAATACATCAAGAATTGGCAAAAACCATTCTTTGAAAGGCTGCCTTATTTGCAAAGCTTAACAAAATCAATTTGTTTAGACCTACTAAGCTGGCTGAAACCTTTGTTGATTTTTATTCTTCGTTTAAAGTACTATGCAGCAGAACTCGTCATCAGTCATGTTTGAGGTGCTGATGCTTTTGTGGATCCTTGTCTGTTTGTTGCCATGGAACCAGACTTAATTCTGAAGCAGGAGGCTTCTCAGCACTTCAAAGCATAAACTTTTGTTACCCATTCTGGTAGCACAACTGCTAACTCAAACAAATGTGTCCTTCAGCCTGGAGGGAGCACAGTGGATCAGGCACATTTAGACCCCACTCAGAATAGGACATTTAACTGCTTCTCAACTTTTCTTATCCAACAAAGCAAAGCCATCCGTCCAAATTCTGTTCTGGTGTAGTCTGTGGTGGTTTTACCAGTGTTGCAGAAACTGTAGTACTCACTAGACGGAGGTTTTTAACCTGAATCTTTGCAGGTACATTGAATGCCAGGAAACAAAGGGTGTAATTACTGCCTTTTAAATGGAGAACAGATAATCTTGGTCACTGGGTGATGTCATTGTAAGAACATGAGGATTAAGTTCAAACTCGGTGATCGGCTTTGAAATTCCAGGTGCTCAGTCTGTAACCTGACCTTGAATATCCTTCTGTTTGGTATCTGCTTCCTGCTCTGTTTTGGAAACAAGAGTTGCCCACTTTTTGTCTGTACTTGCACATCACACCTCGTATTTTATGGATCTGTCTCATGTCATGAGACCTGGTGGTGAGTTTCACAGGTATTGAACAAGCAGGGAGCCTTGGAGGTTGTTCTGTGCCACAGGGAGTACTATTTATATTTATGCTGTCAGCATTGTTAAGGTTCAAAACATGCTGTTGCTAGTTTTTGTTGGTATTTGTAATCTGCTATCTATGGGTTTGAAAACTTCCTGTTCGCTGGAGTTCCTGTGAGCTCCTTGGATACCCAGGGCTTAAACCAGTACTGAAGTAAATTAACCTGGGCCTTGCAGTGTTTTGTTTGAAAGTAGCTGCTTTTTAGAGGCCTTCCTACCCAGCTCACCCTGTGCTCTGTACTGGGGTTTGTGTGCACTGTGAGATGAAGAGGAGGCATTTTGAATAGCATTGTTAAAAACCAGCTTGCTGAGAGGGAGCTTCCTAAAGCAGTTTGTTCCAAATGCTGCAGTGGTGGGTATAAACAAAGTCCCAGAAAGGAGAGTGTTCTTAGCACTGCACTCTGTGCTGAAAGTTGTGATTCTGTCTTGCAGGTTGAGTGCATAAACTTCACTTTAGAGAACCAAGGGTGAACTATGGCAGGAGAGTCAAATTGCCTTGGCTTTGATCAGTGACTGGCACATGTGTATACAACATGGAATAATGAGACCTGAGTGCTTTGTACACAGCCTTCCAGCAGCCTGATGGTGTCATGGGTAAGGCTGCAGGCAGAGACTCAGCCTTAATCTGCAGGTTTAGCTCTTGGAGGGCTTCTCTGGGTAATAGGGTACAGGTTTGAACCACTGAGAGCAAAGATGAGTCAGCTTAATTTTTTGCACAGGTTGTTGATATTTGGTAAAAGGGAGAAACCTTGCTTCTTGAAATGGCACCTGTGCTTGTATTGAACCCCATCTGGCCTCTGAGGATGTGTTAGTTTCTATGATCTTATCAGAGTAAACTTGGCCTTGACATGTCAGTTAAGATTTGTGGCTGCCTGTAGAGATAATACTGACAATAATTAGATGCCTCCAGTGCTTTGTCACATGTGCTTAAGCTACTTACATATCAATTAGGGGTAAGTCTTTTGCAGTATCAAGAAAATGCTTAGAGAAGTAGTTGCTTTAGAATATAAAGTTATCTTTTGGCACTCTGTACATTTATTCTTCCTTTTGAGACTATATGCATGTGTGCACATGCACTGTGCACAAGTTTGCATGTTCCATGTCAGTTCTGTGGTGTGTTACGAAGTTTTGGTTTGAGACTGCATTTACAAAATGAGTTGTAGAAGAGATTAAAGAAAAAGGGAAGCCTGTTGGCTCATTTCCTTCAGTCCTGGCACCTTCAAGATCACTTGGGAATGGAGTGCTCCTGCCCTGCCTCCTGGAGCACTATGGTGAAGAAAGTTTCACTATGGTGAAGACTCTCTGGCACAGTTTGTGTCTTCAGCCGTTTGGGTATCCATAAGGTCTGGTTGTTTCCTCAGGCTGCTGAATGCATCTGAATCCAGCAAAAGGAAGATCCAAAGTGAGAAACAGGCTGCTTTCTTGCTTATGCATAGCTTTTCTCTTGAAAGAGACTTAAGGTACAGTGCTCTCCTTAGGCTCCAGGTTGGCATATGACAATGAATTACTGCTTCTGAAAGCAGCTGTAATGCTGACGGTTGACAAAAAAACCTGACATGTTGGTTGTTCTCAAGTGTCACTTGTATCAGCTTTAAAAGCCCAGAGGTCTGTCACGTAAGCATGAGTTGGAATTAATTTCCTTCATTTGAATATATGCAGGAACTTGGTTTGAAAATTAGTGTGAGCAGATAACTGGATGGGAGACCAAAGAGTCAGTGGCTTGTCTGCTCCTTTGCCTTATTGATCCAGAGTAGTGTGGGTTAATGAGTTTTACCTTTGGACTTCTGTAACATACTGCTGAAACTTTTTAAGTGTGGATCTTAAGCAGCTTTGCTGAATCAGGACTGTAGTGATCTTACTGCAGAAGTTGCCTTTTTCATTTATCATTTTCAATTATTATTTTGGAGAGTTAGAATGGGGATTTTTGTGCTTACATCGAGAGTGACCATAAAGGGATTAGGACTATGTACAGTTAAATAATAAGCCATGCAGTTTGTTTCATTTTAATGGATTACAGGCAGCATAAGTCTTTACATAGTCCAGTGCCATGGATATTGTCTGTTTTCCCAAGAATCTGAATCTTCTTTCTTTTCAGGCTACTCCTAGAAGTTTTTGATCCAAGTGTTCTAAGTATTTGGATCTCAGGAAGCCTCTGAGGAGCATAGGGACTACACGTGAAGTAAAGGACTTTAAGAAGAACGTTACATTTCACTATTTGCAAAGAATCTCTGCATTTCTGGAAGAAAGCTTCTGGAGCAGAATTGGCAGCCTATACCATACATAGAAGCACATACCTGTGACCTTACTTGTAATCTGATAAGAAAAAGGTCTTAAATTTCAAAATAGTAGCTACTGCTTTCAGTGTTCAGTCTAAAATCATGTGAATTTCATATGTTTATATCACATTTGTACACCCATGTTTTGAGATTACTGGTCACACATAATTTGGAGTTCTGAATTTAGGAATTAGGTCCATTGATGGCAAAAGTCAGTTATCTGTGTTAATGGATAGGACCCTTTCATAAGGCTGTTTGTTGCTTTGAATGAGAGGACAGCTTATAGTACTTCTCTAATTTTAAAAGGAAGGTAGAATGACAAGGAGCATTGTAGTGTTGATTTCCCACTTTCATGTGTCCAAAAATGGGAATTCGCTGACCACAGGAGGGAATAAAAATTATGAAAATAATTGCAATTGACTAGTCTGAGGTATTAGGTATGATGTTGTCTCACACTTGTCCATGCAAGTTTTCTGTTCAGTGACGCTCCTTAGAGTATTTGGTGTTCAGGAGACAGGCTGAGAAGAGGACTGAAGTGTTCAGGAGGAGGAACAGAAAGAGCTTGGATGTGCTGTGGGGGCAGATAAAAGTTCAGTTCTTCTAACCACAAAACATAACCAAACTGAGCTGCAGGTGGAGTTATCCAGAAGCTGATGGGAAGGACTCCAGAAACCCAGCCTCCAATGGAGGGAACCTGCACGGCCACCCAGCACGGGCTGCTTCCCTGTCCTGCTGTGGGCTGGGCTCCCAAATGCTGTAGTTGCCTGGCCCCATAGGATTCACTGCCCCATTGGAGGGAAGGGAATAACCTAGTGGCAGTTTTGTCCTTCTCTTCTACTTTATCTGGGTGCATTTCTAGCAAATTGTTGTCAATAACAGGTGGCTAAAAGGGCTGGGAAGAGAGAAGGGCAAACAAGCTCATGCTTCGGTGGTGTGGGAAGCAGCGTAAGCACTGAGGATCTGTTTAATACAGGATGCTGGCAGCAGTATTTCAACAGCCTGTGAGGCATTCAAGTGTGTTCATCTGAAAGGTGCTTCAGTCTTCACAATGTGGTTTTGGATAGTTCTTATTTGAAAGCTGCTCTTTCTACTGGAACTGACAGACTAAAAGTCCTCTCCCCACCTGTATTTACTACCACGACTATGTGTGAAACAGAAGAAATCAGCAGAATTTTCTGAAATAAACATTCTCTCTCAAAGCAAATCTTCCACAGGTGGAAAGTTAGAATTCTACAAAGGTAACAGGCTTTGCTTTGGTAAAGGTTGAAAATTGCATGATACAGTTTTCATAATTCCTGTCATTCAGAGAATGAAGTTTTGAACTTTGTCATGTGGCCTGTTCTCCACTAGGTGTTGAACTGAAACTGTCTAAATTAATGACAATCCCTATTTTCTCTTTTTGTGTGGGATAATGTAACTCTTTACAATTACAGCTCTTATAGTTCTGCCTTAAATTTTTCATTAAATTTTGAGATGTCCCTTTAGAATAAAGGGAAGTTGCTTTAGTTTATTAAAATCTTAGTTTTGCTGTTGGGTAACTGGAAACAGTTTTACGCAAACAAGACTTTAAACAAAGAGGCTTGTTGAACTTATTTGTTCATTAAGCTAAATGAAAATCTGTTCAGTGATACTTTGAGTTTTGGAGTTTTTTAAGTAACTGTACAAAACTATGCACTAAGTGAGGACTTAATGTGGTCTAGTTATTACATAAAAGCAGGTGAAACGTGTATGTTTGTTTTCTAGTGGCCGGTGGGAAGCATTACAGAAGTCTGATACTGGCTAGTGAATGAAATTTGTAGCATAGATGGGTGTTGAATGTTGCATGCAGCATTGAGCTGTAATGCTCTCCCCACCCTCCTTTCCCTTGTTGGGTCACAAGTCCTGCCAGCAAACCTGCTCCAGCCTGGGCTCCTCATTCCAAGGGGCCACAGGTGCTGCCAGGAGCCTGCTCCAGTACTCACAGGGTCAGTCTCCTTTAGGCACATCCATCTTCTCCACTCTGGGGTCCTCCATGGACTCCAGAGGCACAGCTGCCTCACCATGGCCTGCTCTAGGGGCTGCACGGGAATCTCTGCCCTGGCACTTGGAGCAACTCCTGCCCCTTCTACACTGACCTTGGTGTCTGCAGGGCTGTTTCTCTCACACCTCAAAAGAGAGAAGTCTCACTTCTCTCTTTTGACTGCTGCTGCTGTTGTGCAGCACTTTTTTCCCCCTCTTAACTGTTATGCCAGGGAAGCTACCTCTGTCTCCATTGGACTCAGCCTTGGCCAGTGGCAGGTTTGTCCTGGAGTCAGCTGGCATTGGCTCTGTTGGACATGGGGGAATCCCCTGACTGCTTTTCAAAGCAGCCACTCCTGTAGCCCTCCACTACCAAAACCTTGCTGTGCAAACCCAATACAGTGCTGCACACACTTGCTTTTGAATAGAGAGAGTGAGAACTACAGAAGTTTCTCACAGATGTGCATGAGACTTTAGGAGCTAATTCAGATTAATGAAATTAAACTCTGTTTTCATTCTGCTTCACTGTCTCTATGAAGGTTTAGTGAATGGGTGGATTAGATGGTCTTTGTATCTTCATTTAATTTGCAAGAGCTTTCCTGATGTTTTCCTTTGTTAAAAGGAGCTGTGAGAAGTAGATGACATGGGGAATGGAGAGTATTAGCACAATTACTGCTGTGAAACGCTCTCTCTCTCTCTCCATCTGATCAAAGTACTGTTTAATGTTCAGCTGACTTTCTTTCCTGAAAAATGCAGTGAGCAAGGTGAAATTAGATGAAATAAATATAATTTTTGCTCCTTGATGTTTTGATTTATACAGTATCCCTTCCTTTTTTACATAATCAGTGGAAGAGTTGGAGTCAATATTAACTTTGGTTTTAAACAGATTTAAAATGGCTCAAACAAGAAATGGTCTGTTGAAGTTTTCTTCATTATGTAGAATCTTATTAACAGAAATGGTACATGGAAACATAAATTTTTGGAATCCATTCCTTATTTGTGTTAAACCTCTCTTTTTAGTCATTAAGTGCCCCCAAAGTTCTCCAGCCATGTCATAAGAATAATATACAAAAAAACCCTGCAGTAAATATTAGGGTAATTTACACCTTGGAGCTGACAGAATAAACACAAGAACTTGGCAGCAGTTGGAGGTAGGACAAGGCATGTACTTGTACTTGGACTCCCCTTTGTGAGCAGGAGCCATCTGCAGGTATGGAATCTTGGAGCAGTTCAGGTGAGGAGGGATTTCTGGAGTTCTGTGCTTAAGCCGCTGCTCGGTGCAGGGCTGGCTTCAGCACTAGAGCAGGTTCCTCGGGACCCTGTTTGTTGTGAATACATCCAACCTTAGAGTTAACCTCCCTGGACTGCACAATTCAGGATTTATGTTCTGCTGCTGTGATTTTTTTCTCTCCCCTTTTGTCCTTTTGAAACATGCCTTGCAGCAGCTTGCTGCTTTGCCTTTTGGGGTTTTTTCCTCATTGCATCTTTGAGGATGGTCATCCAGGCTAAATGAAAACAGCTTTCTCAGCATCCCTGCTTGTATGTTGCAGACCTCAGCACCTGGCCATCATAGTGGTCATCCATTGGACTTCCTCCAGTTTTTGATCTCTTTGTTGTAGTCCAGGAGCCCCACACTAGATACAGATATGGTCTTATAGGTACCAGGCAGAGCTTTTATTCACTTTTTCCTTTTGATCTTAATGCAGACATGTCCATATTTAAGCTCTTCTGCTGCTAGGTCTTAGAATTTACTTGGGTTCAGCTTTTTACTTAGTATGACATTTTGTGTATTCTGTTTTTTTATTTGTGTGGTAAAAGTGCTTCAAATCAATGAAGAAATCTACTTTCAGATTTTAGGAATGAAATTTGCAATTCAGTATTACTCTGATAATATGAGGATAACTGGGAATTTGGCCAGCTAGAAAAGGATCATTAATTATAGCTGGCTGATGCTAATATTTTAGTTTGAAGTTGCACCCAAGTGTTGGTTTTGTATGACAGTCCTTACTTGCTGAAACTCCAGTTTCTGAGAATTCTTCAGTATTTGCATGGTAGACCAACACTGTGCGTTATCCACGTGCAAAATAGTTCTAGGCTTGCTGCAACCAGTCCTAAAGCTAAACTCACAGTGTTACTGCCCAGTTTATCTTTGCATGTCTTGGATACTTCAGTGCAGTCAGCGCTGCTTATTTTCCCTGTAAAATGAGGGGAACCTGTAAGAAGAAAGATAAATGCAGAATATTGTAGTTTTGATAAATAGTTTATTAAACCTTGCTCTTTTTCCCAGAAATCTAGAGAAATTTCCAAGTTACCCTATTGCAAGCTATCAGGTATCCTATACTGCTAACTTATATTGTATTACTGCTTCTCTCAACAGAAATTTGGAAGTCTTTTTTTTCCAGACCTGTAGATATGTTACACTGTCAAGTGTTACTGTTTTTGATTCTTACTGAACATACTGGAATGTTAGTGGTTGGAAAACTTTGTTTATAAAATGTGGTAGAAATTTATAAAACACAGTTTTGTGATTAGTTACCTCTTTCATAGTTAAGTCAACTTGTAGGCTGACTCTGTTTCTGTTGATTTGTTTATCCATAAACGAAGCATTGTTCTTCCTTTAGTCTGACCTTTGGCAATCTCCCAGAGACAAAATTCTGCAAACCCTGCTTTTGTATGTAATTTTGGAATCTTATTCAAAGCATAACTGCTGACTTGTTTATGGAGGTTCTTCACTGTAGCCAAAGTACTTGAACTTTTTTGATGATGTTCTGTCTATCTATACATCTATCTGATGTATAGGTTGACTGAGATTTGATCTGGGTTTGAGAGGAGGGAATGTAAGAACTGCTTCTCGTGAATTATTTCTAGAAACCAGTGTTACTGGGTCATGGGTACCCATGGTTGGATTTTCCCTTTGGAGAATGTAGATTTAGGGCATTTCAGGTGGGTCTCGTGACAACTATGGCTTTTCAAGTCCATTGGTTCTTCAGCCATCATGAATTATGTGTCAGTCTAGTTCCTCCACTAATCAAGTAACAAAAATTCCTTTGATAGAATATGTTGCTGGTTTTTCAGGATTTATTTTCTCAATCTCTGGAAATTGTTTCAGTGAGCAAATTAGGAACATCTATGGGTGAGAATCTTTCTTCTGTTTATTGGTAAGTTGCAAAAGTTATGATTAGTACAGAATAGAAAAGGTCATTGGAGGATGAGAAGAAAACAATGTTGTTCTTGGGAACGTTTCCTAGGTAGTATTAATTGAATTAATACCACATCAGATAAGGTGGCTGGACATTTTTGCTGCCAATGCAGCAAATACTTAATAAAATTTATCTTAATATATTTTTTGCTTCGTAGATGCTGTACATTATTTAAAATGTCTTGTTTCAATGTACTTTTCTGGATGCCTTGTGGAATAACATCTGTGGAAACATCTCCTACAGCGCCTATGTGCTCAGTGTGGGTTTACCTGGTTCTTATGATTAATATCTGTTTACTTATCTAAAGTCTACACATGGACTTAGCCTTGGATAGGCCGAGGGGCTCAAGACCTTGGTGCTCTCTCCTTGTGTAGTTTACAATCATCAGGAGGGTTTCAGGGTCTTCCTTCAGAAGCAGCTGACACAAACTTTGACTTGCCTCTATTTCTTTCTTGCTTCTTAAGAACACATGCGAGTCTGATACTCATTTGAAAAATTGTCTTTCAAGATAAAATTGTTCTACAAAACTGAACCTTTTGAACTTTGTCCACTGTCGTTATTTTGCATCTATTCTGCTCATGAGACTGGTAAGTCCTTCCAGTAGTTAATTTGCATGACTATTCTGCTTGTTTTGTCTTCTGAAAATAACCTTAATTGAAAGACTAATTAAAGTTTGGAGCATGCATCTTGAAAGCAGGAGGTGATATGTGTATTTTTAGAACTTGTAACAAAAATTTACTTGCATTTGCAAATTAGTGTTGGTTATATGCAGATAAGAAATTGCATCAGTTTGCATGAGCTGGGTCAGTTTCTAGACAATTTTCATACATAAGAAACGTGTACATATGTTTGTGTACATCAGCTGTCTTTTTAAGAGTAAGGAACCCATTTACTTGCAAATGTAATCTCTGTGCTACGTCAGTGTTAATCTACCGCAGAGCAGCATATGCCATCTCAGTTTTCTATTGCTTGCAGATGCAATTCTGTGCTGCATGCCAGTAGTTCAAGTACTTCAGAACGTCATCTAAGGAGCCCTTGCAAAATAGTCACATCAGTAAAGTTGAAATTCAGATGTTCTGAATAACCCAAATGCTCTAGTTGTAAAAACTCCAAAATCCTAAGCTCCTCTACCCTTTTGTTTCAGTAAACTGGTATATCTTGGGCATTCTGGTAAACAAATACTGTGTGTTGCCTGGAGGTCCAGAGTGGTCTGTGCCCCAACAGGTGTCAGTGGGTGTGTATGTGCCTGCCTTGTTCAGCTCCACCCTCTGACACCTCCTATGGGGGCCCATCCTTTTTTCCTGTTGTTTCAGTGACACGTGCCAGAGAAACAGTTCCTTGACTCTGGTGGTACCAAACTTCAGAGATATCTGACTGGGCTCAATGTTGAGCACCTGCCTCGCTTGAGAAGACTTTGAGACTTTTCAGGAAGGAGCTTTGCAGCTGATTTCAAGGCTTGGAGTAAATTTGGAACAGAAACCATGGCAGTGCTGTCTCTGCTGCTTTAGTGGATAGGTTTGCATACTGAATGAGGGAGGACATGGTGGAAAGGAATGACCTCTTAAGAGGTGACTTCACATAAGTGACTAACCTTGCTTGGGACAAAGCACAGCTGAAATGTGGAAAAAATGAACAGCTGAATGCTTATGGAGCTGCTGCTCTCAACTCCTCACAGGGCAGTAATTGCTGGCAGTTGTGTTGCAGACCTCCTGTCTTTTTGGAAAGAGAATTGGACAGAACTAGATAAACTCTCTGCTTCAGTGGTGATGCTGGATTTTTTTAAAAGCAAAAGCTTGAAAATGCTCTAACAGATGCAATATGGATAGTTTTGACTTGATTACTTGTTATTGATGTGATTCTAATATCTTTAGAACCACATTTTTTAAATTTGATTGAGGCTTCAGCCTGATTATGACAGCACACAAGGCTACATAAATTGTGGCAACATACACATATCTCATATATACATATATCAGCAGCTATTTTGTAAGTTTATTTTAGCAGTGCTTAGAGAACCAAAATGGAATTGTTTTTTAAGTTTTATTAAATTTAAGTTTTTTAAAGTTTTATTAAAAAATAAGGTTTTCCTGACACCGCTAAACTTGCCTGTTGGTATTAACTTCCTCTTTTCCCCACAGAAAAGGCAGCTGGGCAGATCACTATAGAGTGGTGATGCAATATCTGTATGTTCAAGCAAAAGATTGTTCCGTCTCTGTCCTCTACCACAGGATGTTCTTTGTATGTAAAAAGTAACTCCAGAGTTAGAATTCTCTTCAAGTAGGTAATCCCTCTCCACAAGTCAATTAAAATAACAGGGTTAAGCAGCTGTTTGGTGCCAAATACTGTTTTTAGGGGACTGTGCAAAAGCAGTTTTCTAACTGAAATTTGATCTCAATTTAACTTCCGTGCTTTACTTTTATAAAATAAGCAGCTGCAGATACTTAGTGTAAAATAGTGAGCACGTACAACAGGAATGCAGATGTAACACATGACACTTTAATGACTCCACACTAACGAGACTGCAGACATCATGCATCGTGTCAGATGTTCTTGTTAATATCCCTATTGTGAATCATTGTAATGTGTTCTGATAGTTGTGAAGAGGACAGTGAGACTGAACTAATGATGAGCATGTAATCTTTTCTTTCAAAGCATGTCAGCCCGTTTTTACATTTGAGATCTCAAATCTGTTTTTGTTATCTTAAAACCCTTATAATGAAGCTTTGACATCTTTTACCCTAGAATTTCTGGGCTCATCTTCAGAGTAAAGATCTGTTTGTTTAGGGTTTTGTTTTGTTTTGTTTTCAAATAGAGAAGTTTTGCTTCTTGTTAACATGTCTTTTATGTTAGTGAGATCTCCCGAATTTACCTTTAGTAGGGAATTTTTCATAGTGAATTTGCTCGAAAGTGAAATGCCTTAGTGCTTTTCTTGAAAATCCAAGAGAGCTGTGTAAGAATCGGAGGAAAGTAATTCATTTTTGTGCTGTAGTAACAGAAAAATGAAAGGTTTTTCTATGAGTTATTTGCTCTGACATATATATGACAGAAACTTCCTCCTAAGGCAGTTGCATATTTTAAGGGTTTACTTTCAGTTCAGGAATCTAAAGTAGTGGTTTTATCAGGATCCTGTCATGTTGTCCTCATTTCTTAGAAATTGAGAAATTGAACCAGAGAACGTTCTATAGTTCTTTGTTTGTTTGTTTGTGGTTTGGTTTTGTTTTGTTTTCCCCTTAAGTTTTCTCAGAATAGGTGCAAATTAGGTGACATCTCTTCTGCTCCTTCCATGCCATCCTATCCTATATTGCCTTTGGTGTGTTTCAGTCTGGGGAAGATCAGGGTTTAATGCTGTGTGTCCACAGTCAAAGCAAGAACAGGTTGTAGTTTGCTGTTCTGCATCTGATTGTGCTGATTTGTGGCTGCTGATAATGTTAAGCCTTTGGGGGATTTCGAGACTTCTTGGAGTTTGTAAAGAGTGTGGACATCAACCAAACACTGGGACCTGGGCCAAGACAGAGGGTTGAGGAAAAGGACAGTACAGAATGAAACTTGTATATTGAGAAATGCCTGCTACTTTCAGTTCAATATATATATGTATTTTAAATTAAAAGTGAACTGGAAATCCCTGACATAGTACAAAGGGAGGAAGAGGTGCCTGGTGCCCTAGAATGTAGGGATAGAGAAGAGTGAGCTGAACAAATGCTGTGCCATATGCTAGATAAGCTGTAGAACAGATTATTTATTATGATGCTGCCTCTAAAGGGAAAGTAGATAGTTAGGATTGTGGAATTGAATTGAGAGGAAGTGTGTGAGATTGGCTTTTCAGATTTAGTTCATCTTAGGCAGGCACTTACAGCAGAGAGCTGTTACAATTTATCATTCCAATTCATCTTTATTTTGCTCTGAGGATAAAGACCTACTGCTGTTCATAAAATCCGTTAGAGGAGACTGAAGGAGTTGTTGTTTGTGTATACACTTGTGCTAGCAACCTCTAATGTGGATAGAGACAGAGAAAATTGCCTTTAATTTTTGTGTTACTGCAGTGTTAATGAAGTGTGATGAAAGCCTTTTACTTGCAAAAGGCTTTGAATGTGCACAGAGCTGTCACAGAGATGTGCCTCCTTACGGGGCTCTTCCAGTGGCCCTGATGCTAGAAGGTCTTGTTTTCTCTGAAGGTGGAGTCTGGAGTTTGCTTGCTTCTGAAGTAGTAACAACCTGATAAAAAACCTTTTGCAAGGACAGCCAGTCTGTCTTGCATTGTGTATCCTAGTTGCATGCAGTAGATTTTATTATGTTGTTTCTGTCATGCTTTCCTTTTTATTCTTAGATATATTTTAGAACTTGCTTGAGATTTCTCCATTTAAATGGAATNATTTTATTTCCCAGGTAGCTGTCTCAAATGATGATACAGATCCATCCTCTTGGGCTTTAGTTACCTTACAATCTCTGCATAGCTGAAAGGGGTTTGGAGAAGTACAGTTACTGCTTAGCTTTGGCATCAGTTGTAATTGACTTGCATGGTTTCTGTACATAAACACTTCGTTCTTATCTTTTAATATGATAATGTGTTCTTGATTTGAATTTCAAGGTAACTGTACCCTTGTGATACAGAAGCATGTGATAATTTGTATGTCTATGCATATTTAAGGATGGCAATGCATACTATTAACCTTATGTATATATTCAGCACACTTTGATGTTATAACCTCAATTGTTTTTCACATATGAAACGTAGCTCTTGCTTTCCAGGAATGTTATCTGTTGGTATAGCTATGGTATTGTTCATGGCATCTGATACAAAGTGACCAGGAAAAAGCATCTTTTTAGTGCCTAAGTTGTTCCTGTTGCAGACATGTATTCAGCTCATCTAGAATATGAAGTTCAATATAGTTTTATTTCCCAAACTATCACACTTTTTATGTAAGAAACAATCTGTACTTGATGGGCCAACACAAAGGGCATTAAGGTGGTAACTGTAAGGAAAAGCAGTAATGTCAGAATGGAGGTGTCTGTGGCTTGAAGGTGCTGGAGCTGCCTGCTGATTGCAGTAGCAAAAATGCTTTTATCTCAGTGGATTTTTTTTCTTTTAAATGAGGGAGCAAAAAATAATCATTTCCAGAAAAACCTGCCTTGAGGTGAGTAAGTAATGGAACTAACCTGGACATTTTTGAATACATGCTAAACTGGACAGCAGGACAAAAGAAAATTTGTTACTTTACTAATGCAGGCATGCCTTGGGGATAGAGTATCTGTGCCCTTGGAGGAGCTGAGTGCCATTAAAAGCATGAAGGCTGGTCTGTACTTTGTGTCCAGTTTTGGAAGAAAGTAGTTGTGGTAGGAAGATGCAAGTCTGCCAAATCACTTTATGATTAAAAACTAACAATGTCAATAAAACTAATTTTCAGTGGCTTGATATCTAGCTTTATAACTGTTCCTACAGTGTTTAATCTGGTAAATATTAGACATTTCAGGGAGGCTTTGGAATTAATGTTTCGATAGCTGCTTTTGAGCTTATTTAGAAAAATAATCTTTTGTGAAAGCAGATAAAATACAGTAAAAGGGTACTATGTTTCCAAGGTTTTTGTGATTTTTGGTAGTAATGTGTTGTAACAGGTGGGTAAAGAATATGCAGGAAGAGGTTTAGTGTCTTAGTCTTTCTTTAAAATAGTGAAGCTGAATGATCTCCAGGAATGCTAAAAAAAGGCATCTGCTTTTAGAAAGTTGGAAAATGAACTTTTTTTTAAGCTACTAAAAGTTTTAGTTTAACAAAGTCCATTGCCTGGTATGGTGATGATACTGCATGATATACCTTTTGAAGCTGGGAAACTGTCAGCACAGCCACAAGAGGAGTTGGAATATATGGTTAGGATACATTAGGTTAGCAAATGTTCACCCTTCTTTTTATTATAATTAATCAACCCTTTTTCGTAATAAGACTTTTTTTTTTTTTAGGAATTTGTTTACCAGAAAGCAGAGTGCAAGATTTGAAAAACAAAATGATGTGCGATGGAAGTTGTTTGGAAAAGTACCTCTTGGAGAAAACTTACAGAAAGACCCAAAGAAAATACAAAAGGTATTTGTTTCATTCTGTGTTAGGATTAATGGTGGATGAAGAAGCCAGTTAAGTTTATGATCTGTATATAGGACTGTGCAGCCTGTTTGTTTGAATTGCACACAATTTCAGTACCAGAAAAGGCTCTTCGTTGAAATTTCACTTCTGTTACAACAGTGCTGTTCAGAAGAATGTATTCTACTTGGTCATTACACTGAATATGTGAGGCTTGAAGAGCCTTCCTTAATGTGTCATAAGATAATAAAAATCTAAATGAAACTCACTCTTTTCCAACACTGTTGAAAGCAACATTTCAGAGAACTGGTTCTACTATAGATGAACCCAAGCTCTTGACTAGTGAATCAAAGGATTTGCCTTTCCAATGGGGAAAATCTTGTGAAATCCAGCTATGTGGCCAGTCGTTCATGAGCTGCTCTTTCAGTGGCAAGAAAACAGCCTCTTTCAATCTGTCTGACTTGATCTGGGATTTTTGGATTCCATGTAGCCTTTTTATGTGTTTGGAGCTTTTTCTGTATTTCAGTTGTCGCTTGCTTGTTCAAACAACTGTGGGAATAGTGATGTTTGCATGGAAAGGGACCATGTAGTAAAACTTCAAAACCAGCTGCTGTGGGTGAAATGCAAATGCTGGTTTGAAGCATGGTGCTGCTTAATTCAGGGTAAAGTATTCTGGAAATTCACGTGTCATGTGACTGTTCTTAGCTGTAATTAGGCTATTAAGGTGAAATTGAGGCAGCTTTTTGAACTTGTCACTGTACTCAGCCACTCAGATTTTATCTACAGTTTGTCTTGACAGAATTAATGATTCTGAAGTGTTCACCAAAGATTTTTGATGACAAAATTGAAGAGGCATAATAAGTACAGTACTCTGACATTCAGCAGTGTATTTTATTGTAGTGCCTGTTCCTTAATAAGTGAGTACATAATTTATTAATATTTTGTGGTTGTTGCTGGTACTGTGAATGTTTTTCCTTTACATCCAGACTATCTTACAATACAGCTTTGAATGGTTGTATTAAATTTGTTACAAAACAGTCACTGTTAAATTATTATGTGATGTGTCATCCAACCATTAGTGAATTTCTGGAAAAATTACAGTCTAAAACAATTGTCTCCAATGCCTCTTGGGTAACAATAAATCCTTCCTAAACTATTCGGTGCTTTTTTGAAATTATTTTTGATGTGTAGACTTTGAGTCATGAGTAGTGCTGTAAGTCACTAATAGAGCCTCACCAGCATCTAAAAGCACAGCCTGATTTAGGTGACCCCTCACCAAAACAATGGTCAGACAGGCTTTTTGAACACATGAGCCTTTTCTTAAGCCCAGTAAAAAAATCTTCTGGCAGCACACACTTGTTCAACAAGTGAATATACAACATAGCATCATATTGTATTTTAACAATGTAGGAATTAAAATCACTCCAGCCAAGATGTTGCTTGTCCTGGTTTTAATGCTGAAAATATAAGTGAGTATTAGTCTTCTGATGAAGAAGCAATATTGGTATATGCTCAGGCTGGGTTGCTTTACTGGGTCACTGAGAGCTTTTGTATACTTTTTATCCAGTTAAATGTTTTAAAACTTAGAAGCTGTCAGAATGAGTTATCTTGGAGAAGCTGGAAGTGCATTTGCAATGGAGGTTTGCATGATTAATCTTTTATATCAGTTCTCTTCAGGAATTCTGCTTGAGTAGAACTGGTTATGTGAGTTGCTTTTGCAATTGATGTTTGAAAATGCATTGTCAGATGACAGCCCCTCACCGAGAATAACCACCAAAGTTAAATTCTCTTCTCTCCCAATGGGCTGTAGAACTTAGTTGGGCTTTGCAGCCACTGTTTCTTGGAGAAACTCTTTTCAAGCTTGGCAAGGACAGACGTATATGTAAATACCTTTTATTTGCAACAACTTCTCTCCCTCCAGTTTTGGTAGTGAATTCTCTTTAAAAGAAATTCCTTTAAAACTTCAAGAAGGGGTAACCAGCATATCATTTGGTTGTCTCTCGTTTGTGATCTGTCTTCACAGAACTTGTTTGCATGTGGCCCATCAAGATTTTGTGTATTAAAGGAATAAGGCATTTAGAGGAAAGCCAGATTTTGGCTATATCCTAGAGAAGTGTTACACCTTTCTTCCGCAGTGAAATTAAATTGCTTTTTAAAATAGTGTATTTATTTTAATTTTCTTTTCTATAGTAGCAAAATCCATTTTTAGTCAGGAAGTTTTGGGGGCTTTTCCCTTCCAAGTGTGCATTGACCCCATAAGACTTGTACAATTTAGCTTTCACTATATGAATTCCAATCAGAGCTGAATAGAATATCTTCATTTTTTAAAGTTTCAATATTGGTAAAATTCAGCATATCTAACACCTGAGACCTTTAAATTACAATCTTTACTCAAAAATGCAGGTCTAAATATTTTATGATCTCATTTGCTGACATTCCATGTTGGAATATTTAAAAATTTTAATGGCAGTTCCTTAATTAAAAATAAGCATGATTTTTTAGGGATTGTAATTTTCCCAATTGTTTTTCTGTAATAATTAGGATACGGCTATATGTGGGGGTCAACATTCCAGTCAATTAAAATCAATTGTACTGAAGAGGCTCACTCTGCAGCACATGATAAAGTGAAAATGAGCTCTTGAAACAGGAAAATAAATTGCTTGGCTCACAGGTGATGCTTTGTTATAGGATTAACAGTAAAACTTATTACTGTAGGAAAAACTTTGTAAGTTGAATTGGGTTAATTCAATTCAATTTTTATATGATTTAAGTGATAATCCTAGTTGATGAAGTAAAGTGATTTTTATTGAGGTCTGTTTTCTAGCTTGGATCTCTTAGATGGAAGAGTTTCAAAGCAGCAGCACCCAGCAAGAAATATGGAAAGAATTTACTACAACCCCTGTTTTAGGCAGTGATAAAATCTCCCGTTATAAGCAGTGTGTTTTCTCCAGGTTAAAAAAAGCCCAAAGCAGAGCAAAGCCCCCAGACTGCTGATGTGTGGAGGTTCTCGTGCAGCTCCATGTGCCCGAGCAGTGTGGATGGAAGCGCTGCAGCGTGGGGAGCTGCTGCCTCGTGTTCCGCATCCACACATCTGCAGCCTCTGCTGATGGCTGGCAGTGGCTAAAAATACAGAGCTTTTCTGAGCATTTGCCTGAGCTGTGCTTTACTGCATTCACATGGCCCATTCGGGGCCTTTGGAAGGGAAGTGGTTGGTTCAAGGTGGCTGCTGGTTCAGGCAGGAGCTAGAGCCACAGCTTTGGATAGAGCACTGTCTTCTGCTTGTACAGAGTTTGTCTTTGGGTAGCCTGGGTAAGTCGTTGTGACTTGATGGCTATTGATGCCAATAGAGTGAGTGTTTGCACACAGACTTCGCTGCCACTTTGAAGCTGGGAACTGTGTAGTGCATTTTTTGTGTTCTGCATGAGAAGTCCAAGGGTGTAAATGAGTCACTTCCTGTGTTCTCCACTGTTGGGTTCATTTCTATTTGTCACCCTTCAGAAAGGCAGGATTTAGAGCTGTGTGGCAGAGTTCCTTTTTTTGAGAAGATGCAAATGCACTGTAAGAAGGTATAGTTACTGTGGTTAGTCTAACCTATGCCTACTATTGTTACATTGTCTGGAAATAAAGGTGTAACTAACTTCCTCACTTAATAATTATAACCCAAAAGTTGCAAGTTGCCTTAATGCACTGCTCTTTCATGTCTTTATTTCTGATCCAGTTACAAATACCTTCATTTTATTGTAATCATACCTAAAGGATATCTAACTTATGTGAAGGTAAATAAAAATAAGTAAAGAAACCTATTATATCAATGATGATGTCCTAAAAGGTCTTTTCTTTTTACCCAACAAGAACAGTGCTAAATAGATCAGCAATTCCAGTAGGCTGTATTAATCTACAAAGAGTGTGTTGCCCTTGTCCTGTCTTGAAAATCACCTGCCTCAAACAAAAATACTGTCATATTTCAACAGATAAAGCAAGAGTAGTAGCTTCCGTTCACAGTAAATGAAAGGGTGATTTAATACTATGTCAGGATGATTGTCCTGAGTATTTTAATAATAAAACATTTAATATGCCCCGGTCAGGTATCATAATCTAGTGGAATGTAGCTGACAAAGTGCTGTTTTTGATGCTGTTGGAACTTCTTCCCATGTGTTAACAACAAGTGAAAGTACAGAATATGTTGCAACCATCAGACTAATAGAAAACAGTAAGCTTTGAGTATTGGTTTAAATAGTTATGACAAGCTACAAACTGTTTTTGAAAGGAAATGAGAGGTTTTTTCTTCCTTTTCCAGATTTAAAGCTTTTATTTTAGCTTTCTCACTCTCTAGAATGCCTAGTAAATTATGGGGATCAAAAGCCCAGGAAGCTGGAGGGATCCTAAAGAGGTGTAGCAGACAGTGTTAGAGGATAAGTATCTGCTTTCAGGACTAAAGATACTAAATAGAAGTATAAGCTTGGTTAGTTGGTAGTGCAGTTGCAATGTCAGCTGCTGGTCTCTGCTGCAGAGTCTGTTTCAATGCTGGTGGTATGTGCTGGGGGAAGTGCAGTAACTTGGAAGTTGTGCTCTTTGTCGCAACAGCGACAGTTACTTTGTAGCCCACGTTGATACTTAGCTTTAACTGGCAGATGAATGCTGATAGCGCAAGATTATTTTTAAATGCAGGAAGCCACAAATTCATGGAAAAATGATCGGCTTTTGAGTATCAAGTACACAGCTCTTTCTAACCCCAAAATTTCAAGGCCAGAGATTATAACTTTTCAAGGACAGCTGATACATCAGTGGACATTTGTTCTCATTTCTGTTAAAGAAGAATTCATCATGCAACTGGTATTCGTGTGTCTTCCAGTGCTAATAGAAAGATACTTCAACACTTACTTCTTTGTGTAGTCAGTAAGCTTTTTTCCTTGTAGTAACCTTCCACTGGCAACACACAGGAAGCTTTCAGATTCCTCCCACTCCCTTCATGGGTTTTTGAATGAAAATAGATGTCTGTAGGGAGCAAGCCTGGAAATAATGCCACGTGCTTTTGGGTGTTGTGTTGCACAGACACTTGGCAAAGCATTGCTGTGAAGCAAAGCTGGCAATAAATTTTTGAAAGCAGGTGTGAAGCCCCTTAATACTGTGGTGGAACTGTGTATTCTAACTGGAGACTGGAACATTTCCATTGCTGACACGTAAAATTGAGAAAGCTTTGCTAGGCTTCATTGTGCTAATTGTGTGTCAAGCAGAAGCAAGCTCCCAAGAAACTCCACCCAAAGGTTTTCTCTGTCTGTCTTCCAGTTTATACATCTCAAACTTCACCTAAAATTAAAGAATGGGGGTAGATACAGGTTTTTAAAGGCTAACTCTTACCATGCTCGCTAGCAACAACAAACAAAGCTGATGTTCTTTAGCTCTGTAAAATGAATGGAGGTACTGTATGTTACTGGAAACCCTGAAGATATGGATGTAAGAATTTTGAACAGCTAGACTCGTGCTTTTTCCTGAGGTGTCTTTCTGAAGAGAGAGTAGCCAATTTTATGTTCTCATTCTCCTTCTCTCTCTGAGGACTCTTGGTCCTATTTTTTGCCTTGATTTTTTTTACAAATTTTTCATGCCTGTTAGTATTTCCACATAATTTTCTTGTGCTCTTTTGAGAAGTTGTCACTTGAACATGACCAAGTTCTGTGGAAACAGCTTCATGAATATTAAAGCCTGAAACGAGTAATCACTTTAAGCCACACTATGAAGGTATGTTGCCCTCATTCATGTGTTTTGTATATGTTTGTTTGTAGCTTTAAAAACCTACAATTTCTTCTTGTCAAAACTGAACCTTAAGTTGGGAAGATGATTGTAATTTAGCAATATTTACATTTTGATATAGTTTTTTTTTTGGTAAAATTAAACAAAGAATGCACAAGGATCTGGATGAGTGATGAAAGAATATGGCACACACTGTCAGTATGAGTACATTAGAAGCTTTTGTTAGGCATGTAAGAAATTGGCTCCAGTAATGGCTTCAAAGATAATTTCAGGGATCAGGGAAGACAAATGTGGGTGTAAAAAAACACTCAAAGATTTTAATGCAGTAGACTTATTTCCTTATTTTTCTGTAATTTCCAAGGGCAGACAAGCATCAAACTTGAAGAGGTCGGAGACCCTTAAAGATACCCAAGTCTTGATGAGGAAGCAGAAGGGAAATTAGCAGAGTGATCTGCAAACAGGGGAGAAGTAGAATATGGTTAAAAGTATGAAGTGAAGTATCTTTCCCTGCACTAGTTTGGTATACCTGCTGGAGTCATGGAGCTAGATAAAAGTGTGCACCTACTTTTACTTTGTCTGTGCCGTGGAGGGTCTCTGAACAGTGTAAAATACAAGTTGTTGTGCATTGCCAAGTAGGTGGCATTCCTGGGTGACTTTTGCACTGTGTTGAAGATTACAAGTATTGGTATTTGCAACTGATTTGAGAACTTGCGAGATGAAATACGATATTCCTGTGACTCCTTTCCTCTATACCCTGGAGTTAACCTGGATTTTTGGCCATTTCAGAGTGGTGTCAGCATCAGGTTGATGTGGCATGGAGAGTCCCTTTATTTTAGTGTCATGTTCTGATATGACCTTCAGGCACAGTAAGAAAGTGTTATTTGAGACTAGATAGGAAAGGTAAGTTTTCTTCTGCAACATCAGCACTAATGTGAAATGTCAGAAGAAAAAGTTGCTAAGAGGTTATTTGGAAGAGTATGATGCTGAGACTATACAGATAATTAAGGTGAAGACATCAATGAGCAGGCATACAGATTAAGTTATGTTTTCATGTGAAGTCCATATCCAATGAAATTCCAGTCCCTGGAAGTGATGTTTATGGGATGTGGTGAAAGCAGGTGCTTATGAGTGTTTTATTCTGGCAGATGCTAAGAAAATAGCAGTAAAATAAAACAACCATTTAGCTTGCATTCTCTTGCTCAGACATTTCCCAGATGCTTGTCCTGCTGGAGGCCTTTCTTGCAGATGTTTCCATTTGATTCATGCTGCAGCATACCAGATAGTGTCAGTACCAAGGGAAACTGTGCACATGTTTTTGTGTGCAGATTAAACTGTGTCCTTTGCAGTGTTCTAAGCAGAACGGTGATGTTTTTTTGGTGTTACTGTGACTCATGTTGGAGTCACTTGTAAAAGTACACTGCACAATCTGATTGAAGATCCCGCTTTTGACAGTAAAAAGCTGTTCTGAAGCAACATGGTTCATAGTATGCTTTCTCTCTGAGTACTTCAAGTATTTTCCTTCCTCTTTTTTTTAATGAAGCATGTCACTCTATATAACCAAAACCCACTTAAATTATTTACATATAGTCCAAATGAAATGTGAACCCTGAGGGTGAGAACCATCTGATACATAGCACATTGAATGATTAGAAGCAAAAGGCTTTGAAACAGCAAACTGTTACTCTTTCTTGGAAGAACTAACCTGGCTTTGTCTATGATTAGGTTTAAAATGTTCCTTAATCTAATGCTTCCATTGCTCAAAATATGATGTTACAAAAATATGTATATGGAAGAATTGTTAAAATAGTCCAGTGGCTGGAGCACAGGACTGCAAAACAGAATATGTGGCTTCTCACTCTTTTGTTTTACTTGTAACTTTCTGTAAGATACATGGATTTATTTTATTCATTTAACTTTAGTGTGATTGTGTGGGATCACATCAGTTGCCAGCCCAGGCATCTTGGGCATTCTGTATCCCCTGTAATCTAAAAGGAAAAGTAGATGTTTCCCACGGGAAAAGAGGCAAATTTCAGAGCACTTGAAATGATGCCTACAAATAGTGTGTGTTTTTCCTCACAGCCTGGCCAAAGTATCTTATCTTTTACATTGCTTAGGCATTCCTAAATTGTAAAGTATGAAACAGGAGAATACTGTGGTACTAAAGATGAGAAAGATGTCCTGGTGGAAGATAAAACTCCACACATATAATGTTATTACAGTCAAGTTTTGTCATGTCATTGCTATCTTCTGCTCAGGTATCCTTTATTTAAGAGGATTAAACAACTATGCATACATGTACAGCAAGTAGGGCTGATGGTTCTTGAACCATTAATTATTTGTAGAGCTTGGCAGATCACTAAAGTGTACAGGTTGAGCGTGCAATTCTGATTTCTCAGATTGTTAGATCAGTAACTATTAAATTAATTGAATTTCAGAATAGTTCTGTACTGGTTTTAAAGTTATATAAAAAGTTATATACAAAAAAGTTATATAAAGTTATATACAACTTCCTAAGAAGTTGTTTGAAAGTGTAATACTTGAACTCAAAAGCATATATTTTCTGTTAAGTTTTGAAGGATAGTATCATAATCTGATCTTTGTCTGAGGTTGCAGTCTCCTTCAATTCTCTTTGATTATTGTATGTATAAGGGTCTTCATTATAATTATTACTTTATGGCCTGGTGCCATGTGAAGAATCAGATCTTACTTTCCCAACCCAAAGATCATCACAGATTTCATGATCTGATAGTCCTGCTGCATATTCCTTTCCTTTTCCTTTCATGTACATTGCCCCACAGCAGGCATTCCAGAAGAACCAAACTAATGGAACAGAACAAAAAGTGTGATTTTGGTGGTATCATTTTCCCAGTCCAGCATATTGAAAGTCACATGGCTGTGTAACGGTAGCACAGAAATGGTGTGAAGGGCCAGAAGGAGGGTTGGGGGCAGGGAAGTGTTGGGTGTGCACCAGCTGAAATTTGTCTGGTAAACTATTTCATTTAGATAAGGTTGGAGATGTCAGATGGACATGCATTAGACAGTCATGAAACAATGGAAGGGAACATGGAAGCACTGTTGAGGTAGTGGTAAGACTTAAAAACCAGGAAAAAAATAGTTTTCTTTTTGCTTGTGCAATTCTGGTCCAGTTCTTATTCCATATACTGAGTGAGGCCAGTGGAAGAAATAAAATGTAATTAAATCTTGCACATAACCTGTTTAAGTAGTCTCAGGTACTGTTGTAAATGCAGCAACCTAAAAATAGTGACTGCTACCAACTGTAACATGTGGCCAGCTGTGGTCTGAGTTACAGGAGTACTTTGCTTTCACCTTGCAGTATCTTCCTGTGTCACCAGGCATCCCTCTGTCCCAGTCAGTGCTTTGCAGAAGAGCTGCAATATCATTCCATTTTCAGTGTGAAAGCACAGACATCTACTGCAGGAATACCACTGCCCACCCAAGGGTGCTCTTTCTCAGGAAATGCCTTTGCCTGTGTTAATAGCTACAATTTTACATGAATGGGTTTTTGATATGTGTGATAGCTTAGTTTCAGATGGTTCATGCGATAAAGCATTAGCACTGGAGCCTGTAGTGTTTTGCAGGAGCTATGTTGACTTGTGCTCTGACATGAAGATGTTTGCGTAGCAGGTGTCTGTAACTAATTGGCGGTGGTGGGAAGGAAGCCAAGATACTTCTAAACAGTGAGCTGTTCTGTATTTGGCATTGTATCGCTGCATCTGTGAAACAGATGTGAAGTCACAGGTTGAAAACAATAGCTGAAGTAACACCTAGCAATTCTGAGAAATTAAGTTAACTTCTGAAAAGCCACCCTTGGAAAGCAGAATACTTAAGTGACCAGTTGTTTTCAGGTCAGTCCTTGCTGCTCGCTTTGGGATTGAGGATCAGACTTCGATAAAGATCAGGATCAATTCACCCTGGCAACTGCAAACCACAGTCAGTGATATTTAAGAATATGAAATCTTTAGTGCAGAGCTAAGAAAATGGCAACAGTTGCAGGTCAATAGATACTTAAAAATGCAAGTCTACCAAGGATGGAGCCACAACGACTTGGGTGTCTCCACTGAGTTAAATAACAGAGCCTTTGGACAAAGAAAAGTTAAGGCTGATATTCTGTCTGGATTAAGGCAAAATATATTAGCAAAAGGTAATGTGGAAGTTGTCTGAACTGTAGAGAAGATTTATATAGCTATCTCTTGGAGCTGTCAGAGGTGGACAAAGCATGAGTGGTACTGAAAAGATGCTTATGCTGTAGGAAGCACAACACTGCTGGTGTTCCTCCGGCACTGATGTAGGGGTTGGCGAGTTTTAGCTGCTCTTGCACTTCGGACAGGTACCGAGGCTGTCTCAGCAAGGCACAGCAGCGGGACTCGGTACGACCAAACGCCTGGCTTGGAGCCGGGGACGCGGGGAGGGGAAGCGGCAGTGTGGGAAACCAGTGGAGAGAGATGCCAGTGCTTGAGGAATGCAGCTGCGTCCTAAACCTGCACCCGTAATGCTGAGCTGACAAAGACTGCGGCTAATGCAGACGAGCTTGTGCGAGGTTTGAATTGTCCGTCATGGACCCGGATCTGCACCGGGCAGGGCTGCCGGGGCGGCCCGGGAGGCGGGAAGCGTGTGCCAGGCGGAGCCGTGCGTGCTCAGGCAGCGCTGGGCGAGGCGGAGAGAAGCGATGGTGTGCGGCGGCTCCGCGGGTGATTAGCGCGGCTGGCGGGGCGGGGCGGGGCGGCNCGCGAGGCCGTGCGGGCCCGGGCGGCGGGAGCCAGGCCCGCGGTGCGGGGCGGGCAATGGGGCTCCGGCACCGCCGCCCGTGAGGGACCGCAGCGTTCATGGTGAGCGGGGCGGCGCGGGGCAGCTGCGGGGCGCGGGGGTCTGGGCGAGCGGGGACTCGAAGACGTGTCGGTGAACCCGGCCTCGTCCGCTTCTCAGTCTCCTCGCCGAGTCCGGGGGAGAACCAGCTAACAGGGAAGGGGATTCTCTTTGTGCGAGGCGAGACTCCTCCCGGATGGAAGGCGGCGGCACAGCCCTGCCGGCTGTTCGGGGTGTCATGGGGGCTGCAGGCTGGAACCCCGGCTGTGCCGGCCGTCCCTCCTGCCCTGCAGTGCTGCCCCCGGTGGAGCCAGAGTCCCGCAGCCTGGCGTCTGCCGCTCCGGCACTCAACATCAATATTTCATATTCGCCTTCGTCGGAAAGTGGCTGCCTTTAAACACGCAGGGCCAAAACTAGATGACCTTGATAGAGCAGTTTGTGTTATTGTACGTTCAGTTCTGCCGTGCTGTTGGTGTTTGGGGAGGCTCGGGGCGTGTGGGAAGTCACACAGTGCTCTCCCGGGTAGAGCAGTTGGTCTTGCAGCGCTTGCCCTGTGTTCTAGAGGGTTATTTGCGTCTCTCGGTAGAGATTGTTGAGGATCCCTTTGTAGGCTGGCTTGTCTTTAAGAATCGCAGAGGATCACCACAGTCAGAGCTTCTTGCATCTTAACTGCAAAGCGGGCAGGTTCCACCCAGAATTAAACTTGGTTTCGAGAGGCGTTTCTGTGGGCTTTCTTTGTTTGGTTTGGATTATTTAAATCGATGCTTTAATCTGTAGTATGCTCTTATAGAACATCTTCAAACCCTAGTTCAGCTCTTTTGAACAGCTAAACGTGAAACCTGGAAGAAAGCCTAAACGATCCCAGTGATAAGGCTGTATTTTAAATCGCAAACGGTCAGCTCATCCTAAGTTGATCCTAAAATTAGCTTGCAACCATATCAGGTTAGTAACCCCTAATTGCAGCGTAACATTTAAACAGATCCTGAATTATTTGTACCTGCGAGAGATTTGAGTCTGGTTTAAAAGAAAAAGCTTAAAATGAGCTATTGTGTAGCTCAGCCTATTGCAGTATGCCTGTATGTGCAAATACTTGTACTTGCTCAGTCAGCAGATACTCTTAATACGAGTTTGTGGAGGCTTCAGTGTGCTTCATTGCTGTATAATACATTGTGCTCTGAAATTGCATTCTCTTCTTACTGGAGTAAAAGTTAATTTTCATGAGCTTTTGTTTTCTGTGAATTTTGAGGTGTTTGGGTTTTGTGGGGTTTTTAGGGGAGGGAAACTGAGGTGGGAGGTTTTGTTTAGTTAGGGTTTTTAAATTTTCCCTCATTAAAAACCAGTCTTGTAGATAATATCACCAGGGGATATTTTTTATTCTTTTTTGGCTACCACTGAAAAGGATGAAATTGCTACAAAGGAATCATACTTGTAATCTGATCAAATGTGCCACTCCCATTTTTGTGCTGGTCTGGCTTTTTTACTGTAGGGTAGTGCTGAGTAGAACACCAGTGAATACTTGCTGAAATGCAGGGTGGGCTTTGGCTCTTTTGAGAGGTTTGCATAATTGTACTGATGTGCTGATACTGTAACTAGCCGTACATATTTAGAAATAGAACATTTTCTTAACCAAGAAATTCTTGTAAGAAGATGCCTAGTGGTGGTCTGGAGAACTTTGTGCTTAGCTGAAAGGGATTTCCAAATCAATTTGGGTGTACTGAATAAAATTCCCATTGCAGCCCAGTGTGGACATTCTTTTCTCACTTTCCAAAAGTGATTTGCTCTCCAGTTGGCTTTCAGTGAAAGAAGACCCTAAATATAATTTTCATAAGTCAAGATGAAGCTGTTTTTCTGGAATTTCTACTGTAATAAACATTGGGTGCATATGTTTTAATGTCAAATTCTGAGATGCTTTAGGGAGTAAGAGAGGTTAATATTTGACTGTTAATTTGTGAAAAACGACTCATTAAAAAAATCAGTCTGCTAATAGAAACTGTGAGAAGGAAAAGCCGTTTGCTTCATTCCTATCAGCACAGCAGATCTACTCTGCAGCTGGTGCAGCTGAAGCCCATTATGATAGTACACTTACACAGTGGTCACTGTCAGTTGTTTGTTGGTGCAAGTGACAGTGTAAGACTACTGCCTGTGCTTTCTGAATATGCTCTCTATCTCAATACCTTTTTAATTTTTTTTTAACTTATTTTCTTTCTGGAGGTTTTTTTAGTGAATGGCTTTGTCAGCATGAGCACTGTCCCTTTACTTGACAAAGCTAAGTACTAGTCTGTAATTCAAATGCATTTTCCTTGGTTCTTTTGCTTGTTTTCAAACTGATGTCATGCATAGCAGTATTAGCTGGTATTAATGAGCCAGACATTCCAAATTCGTGACCATGTTTCCCATTACAGCAATGTAGTCATCACAGGATTGATTGTTGAGGCAGCGCCCAGTTAATAGACAAGGAAAATAGGGATTTTCTGTGTCCTGAGGGCTGCATAGACCCGTGCCCATGAGTCCCATGGAAGTAGTGTGAACTAGGATTGAACTGTACAACACAGAGTGGAAGACCAAGGCTGTGTTGGTCCACATTCATTGCATCATGTCTTGTTTTCATCTATCTCCTTTTTTAAGGTGTGATTGGAGACGGCATTTTTGGAAGGGATGGATCCCGTTTGCGTTGCTGAATGAACCTAATTGTGTAGGAAACACTGTATCTATTGCCCAAGGAAGTTTTGATGGAATGGAGAGGTTAGGCTGAAAGAAAGAAAGCAGTACCATCTGAGGAACTGTGTGGTAGCAGGAAAGGATCTATGGCTGGAACACTCTTCCTAGTGCTCGTTGATAGTGTGCATTTGTGTTTTTCTAAATTTTATTTTAATAGAAATTATATAAGAAAGCTGTGCATGAAAGCCTTCATTGATTTGGAAGTGGCAAAAATCATTATAAAGTTGAATGTAGAAGTAACTATAATGTGGATGTGATTTTTCCATAGCATTATTTGACCATGTTTGTTGTTTGTGTATCACTGATACTTTGCATACTTAATGTTTGCTGTAATGCTTCAAGCACTGGAGCAGATGGAAGTTGTGTAAAGGTTGTTTTATCCCATTAGGTCACAGTTTTAGTTTACTTCTTTTTAAACTAGTATTTGTAGGAAAAGTAAAAATAAACCTGAATGCCAAGTCCTCTCCTCTAGATCAGGGTGATGCAGTAATTAAGGGTAGAAGGATCTTTGAGGGGCTAGCTCTCCTCTCAGGACAGAGTCTGCTTAAACCAGGTTCTTAGGGTTCATCCACCTGAGCTTTAAGTGCTTTCAAGGTTGGGAGTTCTGTCACATCTCAGGCAACTTGTCCCAGTGCTCACCTCCCCTCCATACAAAGCCTTTTCCTCTGGAGGCTGAGCAAGCCTGGCTCTCTTGGCCTCTCTTCATATGGCACTTGCTCTACATCCTAACATCTCAATGCCTTTTTGCTAGTCTTGCTTCAGTGTGTCAGTGTGTGGTTATAGACACAGGTTAACATGTTATGCTCTATTGTGATTTAGGATTGTGCAAGGCTTTGTAACAAGTCTGGACTTTCTGTCTTAACAGTGATTTTAACGTTTTTTGCTCTCCCCATTATTGAGCTGTTGCCTATGAAAACAGCTTGCATAGGAGAAATCTTACAATGAGATTTTAAGACATGGAGCTTGTAGTAATTTTTGACTTTAATTTCAAAACTGTGTAAATGAAAAAAGGTTAAGTAGGTCCTATTTTTGTTCCTCAGATAGTGTCTGCTGTTTGTAAACTCCTTCTTAGTAATACTTTGTAAAAGCAGGCTGTCAGCCAGAGGCACTTAAGATGTTTTTACAAATAGAAAGAACGGAAAAAACTATCAGGATTCACTCCTGAACATAAATTTTGTCCTTGTTTTCAGTGTTGAGGTTGCTCTAGTTGAAAAGCTTCAAAAGGACTGCAGTAGGGCTGAGATGTGAAAGCATTATCTTGAAGACTTTTGTAGATCTCTTTTTAAATTCTCAAGTACATCATCTTGATGCTCTCCACTCTTATAAGTTTCCCTGTCTTTTTCTTCTCTAGGAATATGAAGAAAAAACTGGACGAGCTCAGAGACCACTCTCTCCTAAACAGAACGTGAGGAAGAATCTTGATTTTGAACCACTCTCCACTACAGCACTTATTTTGGAGGACCGACCTGCGTAAGTTCTGGAAGTGCCATAGTGAGGGTCTCTTTAAAATTAACCTAGCAAAGCTTTTCTAACCCAGTGTATCTGCTTACTCTAGCTTCAACAGATTATTTAAAATCTAAAGTAGATTTGTTTTTCAGACTAGTGAATATGAAATTGGGTTGATTATGAGAAAATTATTCAAACAGAAGGAACTTTATTTTATAATAAAAGGAATGACTTTTTGTGAAGGGAGTTAATTAGGATAGCAGAGCTTTAGTTTTGAGTAATTCTACCTCCTAAACATGATTAAGGGGCTTTTATTTTCCATGAGAGAACCTAAGCATAAAAACAAAGCTGGTATATGCTAAAGAAATTGAGAAGCAAGAATACAAGTGTCCTGTTTACACAGAGAAAGACCACACCTCCATAAATAATGAAACAGTATAGTGATTGCTCTGCAGTGAGTTCAGCATCACATTTTAAAGGTTGCCTAGCACTTGATGAGTAGTTTCTTACCTTTTGCTGCAAGGAGGTTTTTGCATATGCAGACTGACTCCAAAGCTATTTACTGGCATCTGCTTTACTGTGTTTTTCTCCTGAATTACACAAATTCAGTCATGCTTAGTCAATTTATGATTATGAATGTGATCTGGCTTTATGGGCATGACATCTGCATTTTTAGTATAGCTGCACATTGGTGTGAAGAACTGGCATGACATAGATCTGTGTTTTCATCAACAAACCTGTATGAAAAATGCTCATATCAAAGTTGTCTAATTGTAGGGTTACTTAAGTAACTTTCTGGCTTGGCTGAAGGACTGTGTGGCAAGACATTGGGAGATGTAGAAAAATGAAAGATTATTTGTTATAGTAGGCTTTATTATGTACAACTGGAAACAAAACATAGTAGACAGTCTATTGTATTTAAAACCTGTCTGTTAAAAATCTCTTTTTTATGGAATAATCTGAGTAGTACAGTGTTCAGACAGATGGAATTAGTGTTACATTACTTGGAGAATGTTCAGATTTTGCTTTCTTTCCTACTGTTGATAGAGTGAGGAATTCCTAGCAGAAAGATATTTTTAAAATTGAGGACAATTGAAGCATCACTTTTTTGTCTAATGGGAAAACTGCTCTGGACAGCAGTGCTGTCATCTGACTCTCACTAAGGAATCTTTTTTAATTGCTTACCTACAGTTATCTATTTTTTTATGTTTACCTATTAGGCTTTGAGTAGTTTCTTTTTTAAGACTTCAGACAGAAAAGTGAAATGAGATGAATTTTTTTCAGAATATCCGCTCTTGATTTCACACTCATTTGTAGGCCTTAGGTAAAACTTTGTAGTAAAAAATCATTAAATATTCCATAGTGCCTCTAGCTCCAACTGGAAAAAGTATAAGTTGAATTTTAATAGATACTAAACATCTTCTCACATGCATGTTGGCGATGTTAAGGCATAGGGCAAATAATTTGAGTGGTAGAGTTTAAGTTAGCAAAACTTGGCTTATTTCATCTGGTTTTCCTTTCCAAACTTCCCCTAATTTAAATGATTTCTAAAGACTTGGATTTAAAAAAAATTGCAGATCAAAGTGCAACTGGAAAAAGAGTAGATTAGTTTCTGTGGTTAACAAACCACAACAACATTTCGCCAATGTGAAAATTTACTTTTGTTTTCCTAATAACAGTCTTGATTTGGAAATATACTCATAGGCCAGTATCACATGGCTATGTGTACATTACAGTCACTGTGATTACATAAATAGTAATGGATACTAACTATTAATGGTGTTGGGGGCTGCCAGCTGCCTGATGTGTGACACCTTACAGGAACATGAAAGTGAATTTTTGCATAGCTTTTCTTTAACCAAAGATATAAACTGTTATAGGAATAAAATAGTGTTCTACAATACAGAAGAACAAAATCATTAGTCATTTCCTGTTTTGATGTTTTGCTGATCCTGTAGTTGTAAGGGATATGTATGGTTATGTTAATTGCAGATATGATTAGCTGAAAGGTCATATGTTCTGACATATGAACACATGCATTTGTATGGCAGAGCCTTAATCACAAATCAAAATGTTTTGTTAGTATTAGTAAGTGGAGAATATTGAGGATGACTCCAGTGCCACTTGTTGCTCTAGAAGAGAGGGAAAGGAGTTAAGTCTTTAAAATAGAAATGAGGTTTTAGAGAGCAGAGGGGAAAAGATTAGGGAGTCATGTCTGAGTAAAGAAAGTTGTGGATATAATTCTTAGACAAGGTCAGCAGTAAGAAAGAGTACAGTCCTGTATCTTACCAGTTCAAATCAAAAACACTCAACTTTGTATATACCAGTATATTCTCTTTATGAAGATCAGCCTGTGGGTTCAGTTGGTTTAATAATAAAAATGCTGAAATTACCAAATGTAAGGAAATTACTCAGCGTATTTTGTGTATAAATGTAGTCGTAGCTGGTCAGTGTTCTTCCCTTCTGCTGACTGTGGCAAAAAAAAAGATTCTTTCCAAGGATCTGTTGTTCTGCTCTTTGACTGGATATTTTGACAAGAAGCAGAGTGTGCTTTTCATTTAGAAGTGTCTAGAATTTTATTTAGACAGTCATGCCAACTGTAAATTTTTTTTTAGGAACCTTCCTGCAAAACCAGCAGAAGAAGCTCAGAAACACAGGCAACAGTACGAAGAAATGGTGGTTCAAGCAAAAAAAAGAGGTGATGGAATTTCTTGTCTTCAGAGGAGAAAAGTATAGGGGTATTTCTAAATGTGGAATGCACTTGTGTCAGTCTGTTGCTCTGTAATGTGAGGGATCTCTGCCTCCTCTCAAAGAAGGATCACTCTCAAGAGAGAGGAGCAAAGGTAGTTTTGTTGAAAAGCCCAGCCTCAAGGTGAAAAGAAAATGGTCCTAGAAACCACAAGGAAATTTTTTAATCCATAACTCTTAAATGAGTGGCATCTATTTGTAGGTTTGAAAACTTGATAATATATTGAAGTAGATTGTTGATAAAATTAGTGAAGACTGGACTTAAAACTGCAGGATATTTGTCAGTTTTATGATGGAAACAACTTGTTCAGGCTGCAGTTCATAAACACATAATTTTTCACATAGGAAAATATATGCAGTCATGTTCATTTGATAATCTCTCACTTAAAATTTACAGCTTTCTCAAGGATTTGCTCATAATTCCTTGCCTGATATTTTTCACAGAGGTGTCTTAGTCACCCTGTACCATGAACATGAGGTAGAGGTGATGGTAGTGGTTTCTTTGGCTGATATTTTTGACCATCTGGGTTTTCTAATTAAAAACAAGCTTTGCAATAATAGGAGATTCAGACTTGGGTTTTGCATCCAGTGGGAGCTACTGGAAAGATTTTTTCCCAGCTGGCAAGACCCTTGAACTGTATGAAACAGTGAAAAGGATATGAACACAGGACTTGCTTGCATTCTGCAGTTGACACACTAACAGAATTATCCTCTTGTGATTGTGGACATCATAAACCTACCAGTGAAGTTCTAATGTCATGTGATTCCTGTTCAATATATCTACTACTGTATGTGTAGTCTAAAGGAGTTTCCCTGTTTTTCTTTGGACATAGGGTGGGTTGGGGAAAATGGGATGATTGTTAGGCGATGGACCAGGTCCTTGTGCTGTCTTCATTGAGCTGGAGTATGTCATTCTGTCCAGATAAATACCATGACAAGCCCATTTCCCCTAAAGGCAATCCAAATGAACAGCTTTGCAGAGCGATACATTGTCTAGAGGTCAGGAGATCAAAGACTCTAAACATGCCTTGTTGGTTAGAGAAAAATTGAAAGCCTGCATTTCAGCAGGCTTGCAAAGAGCTTGTATTGTATGAAAGCTGAAAACACTGTGAGGCAGTTGCTATGGTTCTGCTCAGGCACGGCTTCGGTGGGGCTTTAAAGTGGACCTGTCAGGTAGAATGTGTCCATTCCAAAGCCCTTGTTCATGGTACTGCTGTTCTTCAGTGAGTTCTGCTTGCCAGGTGAGCACCTCCTCATACTGTAGACAGCATGTGAAGGCACACCCTTGTCCTACTGTAGAGGCTGCCTGCATTTGTCTAACAAATTTGCCAGTGGAAAAAGCAGTAGTTGATAATGGAGGAAGAAATCCTGCATGATAATTGAGAACTGCAAAATACATCTAAACTGGACATGAAATATGTTTTCTTGTTAATGAACTGAAGGTTTCCATTTGGAATGTGTAACATTTAGATTATCCATATGCGAAGTAGCATCAAAAATGTGGCTTTTGTGATTTCTTAACAGTACACCTAAACTGTAACAGAAGAATGAAGACAAAATAGAAATTTGTATTAATTTGACATGTAGTTTTGAGTCTGCCATAGAAGGGGTGGGGCTTTATTAGGAAATACTCTGACCTGTTCTACTAGGTGAGGCTGTTGGCTGTCTGAGGTGCTAATTCAAAGTTAATGGTGTGGTTAGATTTGAAGAGACAAAGAAATCATACATTATCTAATTCCCTTTGTCCATTCTGTTGAAAATGAAACTTATAGTTCCAGTTTATTCTTTATTCACATTTGCAAGCACTGCTCAGCTTGCGGTGTGCTTGGGAAATTTTCAGAATTTGAAAGTCCACTGTACTTCAGGGTGAAGACGGTGTGCTTTACATGGTTGCACAGCCATGACTAACTGAATATTTAGTTTCTGGTTTTATTAACTTAAAAAGGAAATTCATTTTTTGCAGAGCTTAAAGAAGCCCAGAAGAGAAAGAAACAACTGGAAGAACGCTGTAAACTGGAAGACAGCATTGGCAATGCTGTTTTAACTTGGAACAATGAAATCTTACCCAACTGGGAAACTATGTAAGACAGTATGTTATACTGAGTTTTTATTAAAAATGGCAGTCTGTATCCTGAAGAGAAATTGCAAAGTTAGGAAGCACAATTTTTAAATAGTCTTGGAAGCTTTTGTTAGAAAATCATTCTTGGACAGCTACAGAAGCAATAAGCAACATCTTTATTTCTGAAGGCTCAAGATGCTCAGAAACTGTAAAGCACTGAGGAGTGATCTGTGGTAGCGAATGTAAAAGGATAAGGCATAGTACTTGAACATCATTCATTTATCCAAAATGAGCGATCCATGATTGTTTGAGCTGTTAATGTAATACCAATGTAGATTGAAGTATGTGAATGGTTTATGAAGCCTCTTTAATTCCAGAATGGTATACATGCTGGGTTAATCAAATGA
>WAAE01005862.1:0-17729 GCA_013400495.1 Nicator chloris
GTGCAAAACATTTGACACTGTCTCATGACATCCTCATTTTTAAACTGGAAAGGAATGGTTTTGAAAATCAATCACTGGACTTATAAGGAACTGACTAGATGGCTGGACTCAAAGAGTTGCGGTCAATAGCGCGATGTCCAAACAGGGAGCAAATGTCCAAATGAGGAGTGGTGTCCCTCAGAGGTCAGTACTGGGACAGGTGCTGTTCAGCATTTGTCAGCAACATGGGACTGAGGGCACCAGTAGCAAATTCACCATGGACACCAAGTTGTGTGGGGCACTCAACACACTGGAGGGAAGGAATGCCATCCAAAAGGGACCTTGAAAGGCTTGATAGGTATGCATGTGCAAAACCCTTGAAGAACAAGGCCAGGAGTAAGGTCCTGCACCTAAGACAGAGCATTCCTGTGCACAAACACATGCTGGGCAGAGTAGAGTGAGAGCACCTTTCAGAGAAAGCTCAAGATATTCATCACTGTGCCACTTGCAGCCCAGAAACCATATCTCAGGCTGAATCAAAATAAACATGACCAGCAGATTGATTTTCCCCCTCTTCTCTGCTCTGCTGTGGTGAGACCTCACCTGGAGTACTGCATCCAGCTCCTAGACACCCAAGATAAGAAGGATGTGAAGTTCCTGGAGTGAGTCCAGAGTAAGACCATGAAGATGATCAGAAGTCTGGAACACCACTTCTTTGATGACATGTTGAGAGCACTGAGGTTGTTCAGCATTGAGAAGACTCCAAAGAGATCATATATCATTCTCCCAAAACCTAAAGGAGGCACAAAAGAATGCTGGAGGTGGACTATATAGCTGGGAATGGAGTGATAGGATAAGAGGTAGTGGCTTTAAAATGAAAGACTATATGTTTAGTTTCAATGTTTAAAAGAAATTCTTTACTGTGAGGATGTTGAGACTCTGAAATTTTTGGCTGGAGAAGTCATGTATGCCCAGTTCTTGTCCCTGGAAGTATTCAAGTTCAGGCTGGATGGGACCCTGAGAAACCTGACCTAGTGTGTGGCATACCTGATCATGGCAGGGGTGTTAGAGCTAGGTGATCTTTAAGATTCCTTTCCAACATAAATTCTACAATTCTATGACATTTTGGATCAGAATAAATTAGGGGGGAAATTATAGCTAATTATACTACGTATTGTAATTTAGTGTCTGCTGATTTTGGCAAACCATTGGTCTGGACTACACATTTTATAGGTGACTTAAAATATATTTCTCTGTGAAAAAGTATCTTGGCGTATGTAAAATAGTTAAAAACCATTTTCTCTACAACCATGAAAAAACATCTGTTCCAAAATTTGACAGTTTCAGAAGTTGAAACAGGGCTAAAACTTTAGGAAGGAGACTGAACACAGTCCATGGAAAATAATTTTTCTCATCATATTTCCATCATTTTAAGTTGTGACTGGCATTTTCCATACAGGCCTGAGAACATAGACTTGAATGTACAATATCTGTAAGAGTATTTAAGAAATACTTGACTTTTAGTCAGAGTTCACAACAACTCCATGAATTGACCTCATCTGGTTCATGTTGTACTTTCACATCATACATTGGTAGTATCACATATTGCTATCATGTCTCAGTCAGGACTTCTATATTTTTTCTTGCAATGAAAGGAAACGTAAAAAGAGCTTTATCCAATGACTGCAACAGAAGGTAATGCTGGTATAATTTTGCTATGGAGAATTTTCCACGTGCATCTTTAGGATTTTCAAGTAACTAGAGTAATCACCAAAGAGTGAGGCAACCTCTAAGAAATAGGAGGTCTTAGTGTAAAAAGTTTGCCTAAAGATGAGACTTGTAATGCTACAGTGACTTCATGCCTTATTCATTTTCTGCCACATGGCTAAAATTAAAATTTAAACCTGGAGAAAGAATATAGATCTAATCTTTGAATAGCTCTTAGAGAGACTAGAAAATATCCCATCGGTGGGTCATCACTTAAATAATAGCCTAGTTTATATGTTTCATTTGTTTTGTAAATGTCTGCAGATGTGGATATGCTATCCAAATAGAACATATGATTTAAAAGGAACAAAAAGCTTGTAGATGTCATTCATCTAAAGAGCACACTCACGCTCTTTCTTGCAGTTAGTTACTAAGATAATTGATTCACAGTTGTATGAATTTTTTCTAAACATCTACTCACTTAACACCATGGTTCTTCACATGCAATACCTTTTATAAATGATGATTGTTTATTACTGTGTTTTCAATGTGCAGTTTATATTATCTTAAAAAGTGCAGTTTTCAAACTTTTATTCCAATGATTTTTAAGATTTCACTAGCTGAGTAGTTTTTGAGTTCAAAATATTAAGTTTATGACTACTGTCTTATTTAGTGGGGTAGAAGTAATTCTTCAAACCGTAGCAGAATGAAAAAATAAATTATGTGGGAAGTATATCTATATTAGGAAAATGTGTGTCTAGTCTAACTTTATGATGCAGAAAAAAATGCCGACATGATAAAAGGAAAATAAAGCAAATATTCTAGACCACGGACATATAATTAGAGCATAATTTCAATTATCTAAATGTTACTTACCTGAAAACTCACATTATCCAAAACAATTAGAAAGGAACCTGATACTACTTAATCTGATACTGAATTTAAGTAAAAGATGAGCATGTATGTCGGAACAAGAAGACTGAAGAGAAGTGATCAAACTGAAGGGTGTCTTTGGAGGGAAATAACTTTGGAAGGAAATAGGAAGACAAAGGTTTAAAAAAATTAATACCATTGCAAGTAAACTGAAGCCACTTCTGGTCTTCAGATCTCAGCATGTGAAATTATAAGCATGTAAATATCACAATAAGCATTTCAAAAGCCAGTACAGGAGTTAAATTGGTGCCTACCATGCTCACAACAGGAAGGGAAGAGAATTTAGGTGTTTTATTCATACAGATACACGCACTGGCAAGCTTTGCAACTTGAGTCTAAGCTAGTCACACTGTATGCACCTGGGTAGATTATCATACGTATGAAGAAAGCTGACTTGGGATAATAGCATTCTTGCAGCAGTGTTCCAGAATTTAGGGCAGACCAATTTTTCTTGAATTGTTTCAGAGTCTTCTGCTGCATATAGCAACCTCTGTGGCATGTGTTCACCCTCTGTTCGGTGTTACATTTTGTTGCTGAAATTGTGACAGATGTTCCAGCTGTTGGAGGCTCAAAGGGGCATAGAAATGTTAGTTCTAAAACACACATTTTATTCTAAACTCTGCAAAATCATACCAGATATTTTAAACTAATAATTTAAATATTGAAATCAAAAGGAACAATGCTTTATAAAAGGAAGGAAAAAAACCACCCCTCTCTAAGCATGTAAGAGAATTTTGGCAGATCAAACACATTTTCAAAGAATACCAGCCTTACAGAACTTGTGAAATACTAAGATCAAGAAGGTCTTTAATTTAGTATTTTGTGAGTGCTAAGTCTCGTTTGTGGCTTCTACATGCTATTATAAAAATTTGGTGCATAGAGTTATTTGAATTTTCAGATATTTCATGTCTAACTGCATCCAGGCTTTCTTAGCCAAAGTATGCAATAATAAAAATATAGTTGGAAAACCCCATCCAACATAAATTATTCTCTGATTTTGTGAATGTATAAAACTTCATTAGAAAAACAACACAGACCTACTAACTACGTAAAAATGTACTTTGCAATCATAATTACTTGTGATTACCAGGGTTACTGTGACAGTGGGTTCACAATCTCTTAAAAAACATTAAAGCTGTTGAAATATCAATAAAATTAAGTACTGGATTTTAGATGCCAGATAAAGCAATCAAGAACGGCAAGTGTCAAAAGTGGAAGAGGATTAAACTACGAGAAATTAAAAAAAAAAAAGTAAAATATATAAAGGGTAGATAGAAATGTTAGTGAAAACTATGATTTTATTGAGTTTTACGATTTGGTCTGGTGACTAAAGGTTATGTTAAAAACTTTAATCTATCCTGCATAAGCATTTCCGGTCTTATCTAAACCTCTTTTGTTAAGAAGATCTGCTGAATATATTAAAAAGAAATACATTTTACAACATTTTCAGTGTTTATTAGATTTTTAACTAATTTTTCAAACTGTGTCCTTAATAGAAAAAACTTAAAGATTTATCTCAGAATATTATTAAATCTTCTTACAAATACTACTAAAGGTTTTGTGATTGTTCTGAGTCCTGAGCTGTGTTTTCGATCACTTTTAATTTTGGGGTAGCAGGTCACCGAAAAAAGGCAGATTATTTTTATATGTTCTGTTCCTCCCTAAGGAAATGAAGTACTTAGTGTTGGGCAATGAAGCAGTGCTTTTCCATCTCTGAATTCACCCCTGCCCTTTTCATACAAAAGAGAATTATTTTACTAGTTTTATTGAAACTATTTCATCACATACTGTTACTTATTAGTTATTTACCACTGGAGTTTGGAAATTATGTGTTAGAAGGAAGGAGATTTCCATTCTTTAGGTAGTTGATTTCTGATGGCCATGAAGGAAAATTTACTGATGTGGTTCTTTAAGGACTATTAATGATTAAAAAATATTTAATCAATACCTTTACAAATGATCTGTAGTATGGTTCCACATCACACAGATGCATGTGGGAGAAATAGTGATTCAGAATGCCTCAAGTCTCTCATCTACTGTACACCTGCTTAGAACCATAATGAGTAGTTTTGCATTACATCAGGAAATATGTGCATTATTTAGGTCTTCCTGGAAAGGTAAAAAAAAAATGATCATAGTTTTAAAAACTTTTTAATTCTTGGAACTGATCTTTTTCCTCACCTCATGGCTAACAATACAATTACATGAGGATATGCAAACAACCAGATTTCCTAACTCTCCACAGCTAATATAATTTCAGTTTTGCTCAGTCACAAACCTTTATGGAATTCCTTTAAGTGTCTTCAGCATGTGCTTCTGTTAAAAAAAGAAAAAAAAAAGAAAAAAAAAGATATGAGTGAAAGGCAGAGACAAGCTAGTGTACCACTTATTAGTAAAAAGAAAAAATAAGCTTATGGAATCTCTAGTGAAAGACATTTAAAGCTCCTTAAATTTTAGCTGATAATGACTCTTCTTTAGTTTTGTAATTACACTGGAGAAATATGATGACATTTTGGCATAATTTTGTTCATAATTTTTAGTTTTAGAGCTTTAAAGATAAATGAGACAAGAATGGCCTCATCTGGTGGAAGTTGGTTCAGTTCCATTCCAGAAGATGCAATGATGCTTACTGTATGAGAACCTAGATATTTGGGGTTTAGGACTGTTTTTGGCTTGGGTTTTTTTCAGTAGCAATCCTTGCTTATACATAATCTGAAAAATGCTGTATGGGCTGTACATAAGCTGTAAAACTGTTATATCAGAAGTATGACACTGGAAATGAAATGTCTCCCCTTGGCATACAGCCTGGGTTGGAATCAATCTGCTGGGGTACAAGGAGGTTTGGAGCGTCCCTGTCAGCAGTGGCATTCACCTACTCACACAGGTGTTGTAGAAGCAGCCAGTTGTGCTGCAGGCAATCCCAGATGAGCTGTCTGTCAGCCTGGTCCTCTGCTGGCCCACCCCGCTGGCAGGCACCGTGCAGCACGTGTGGGTGAGCGCCTGGTGCCTCGTGCAGGCAAACACATGCTGCAGAGACGTGAGATCCAGCATCACCTGGACCACACCACACCACTCGCACATGCAAGGCGTGAAGATGGGCTGGAAACACGGCCAGAAACAGAGCTGTGTGAAATAGTGCATGTCAGGATGAGGGAGATGAGTTCAACAGCTCTGCTAATGGCCTGGAAGAGGGAGGAGAGATCAAGGCTATTCAGTTTGTGAGTGATGCTAAATATGGGGAAAGCACCAGGGACAGGAATATATTTCAGGAGGTTCGCAAAATTATGGGCTTTTATGGGATATTAAAATTATGAAAAGATAAGAAGATACAGCCTAGAAACTAAAGTGGCAGAACAACAAAACACCAAAGAAATACAAGGGCTCATGGTGAAAAAAACTGTGAAAAAAAATGATACCAGAAGGGGATGAGGAGGATCCAGAGACAATGATGTAACAGCTGGGTTACTGGCTTTATGAGTCTAAAAATTACAATTTAATTTCTTCTATTAGTTGTTATAAACGAGTCCGTGAGTCCTATGGAATAGTAAAGAAAATGGCCCAACGTTTATTGAAGATGTTACAAAACGGCTACAGGAGCTAGGAGTGGAGCTAGTCTCCACCCTCACAGTAACACAGACAAGAAAAAATGGCTACTCCACTCTACCACCCGGGAAGGAGAGAGAGAGAGAGAGCCCCTCTACCCACTGGGTCAGTCTTTTTATACCCTTTGGTTCTCCTCTGATTGGTGTACTTCAGGATCCTCTCTGTGATTGGCTCCTTGTCGTGTCTTGATTGGTCCTTATTGTGGAGCTTTCCTGACCAATCATTTCTTCTAGGCGTCGAATGATTGGTCAGTTAGATTCTCCAATCAAGGTCCAGGGAGTTCTAGAGAATTTTGCACCTTGTGGGAAGGAAAATTCCCACTCTCTCCCCATCCCTCTTTTCCTTGGGCATTACGACTTTAACGTATGTACAGAAACTACAACTGGAACATCCATGCAACTATAAAAACATCACAAACAACACTTCAACTATTAAACTAACACCATTTCTCGTTACAAATTCTCTAACTTTTTCCCATTTATAACATTAGTGTCCTAAGTAAGCAACAGAAGAATTTTTTCTTTCCAGTTAAAACTCATCTGTCTTTCCACTTGTAAATATTCATTCAAAATAACACTTAAATCTTTAATCAAAAAAAATTATATCCAACCTACACTCTCATTCAAACTGGAGGGAAAGGAAACTATCTTACTTATTTTATTTATTTTTGCCACCATCCCCTGCTCCGTTAGTTTCCTATCTGGCTGGACATTTTCTGAACCCACCTGTATCGGTCCAGAAAACACTGTTCACATTTCGTAATGTGGGAAGACTGGAATTTTTTTGCATCTGGGATGAAGGGGAAGAGAACACCCAAGATCACATGAAATCATCACAAGGGTTTAAAAGGATTTAGGTAGCTCAATAAACATTATTTCATAGACACACAAATAAAGTCCTACTATTTCTAGTTGCCAAAACAATACATTCCACAGAGCTGAAGGATAAAGTCTTAAATTAGTTGTAAGAGGAGGATGTAATGTTATTGAGCTCCTCAGACATTGCACCAGAAAATGAAATGTTGAAATCTATTTAAAAAAACAAAATATAAGGGTTAAAACTGAAAAAGTAGAAGAACACTTATTAAGTGGCCTTGAAGAAGAACAGTATTTTTCACAGGAATGATTGATGGCATTTTATTGTATAATTGAAGTTTAATAGGTGCACATAATACAATAATGTATATTCTTTTAAAAAAGGTATTTATTACTGAATCTATTTTAATTCTACAATTTCCTGCATATACAAACTGTGATTTAGATACATGTATAATGTCATAATAAATAACCTTTATTTCTTAAATGAAAATAACTGAATTGTAATTTATTTAATTTCCTGGGGTTTATGTAATTTAAAAATATATAAAGTAAGAGTCATGTTGTAACTGAGTATTCGTTACTCATAGGAACACATGGTTACTTATTTTTCCCAGAACTTTATGGTAAATTTCCATAGGACAAATTGGAGACAGGAGATGAACTTGTATTTCTAACACATGGCTTTTCAGTATGCTTCTTATAAGAAAGGTCTAATTTATCAAATACCTAAGCAAATGGAAGTTTCAAGAACTTCTCCATGAATTTTATAACCACATATTCAGAATAATTGGATGCTTATTCTATGATTCTATGATTCTGTTATTCTTTGATTTTATTATTACCTTTGGACTATGTGAATTCTGCCTTAAAACAAATTCATTTTTCTAAGGTGATTATCTATAAACAATCTGATAGTGATCTACTTGTAATGTAGATCTTCTATTTCAGGGGAATCATTCTATTAAAGAACTTGCATGAGACATTTAGAATATAATTTTTTATCATTCGTCCCTTATAAAGGAAAATCCATTAACTGGAAAACAAACAAACAAGTAAACAGACAAGACCCCAACCTATCTCCCAGAAACAAAAATCCTATCTTACTGAGAAAACCAAACATTTATTTTTTTCCTTTCTTTTTCCCCCAGAATGTTAAACATGGCCTGAATGACCTAAGTGCACTGATTCCAGAGGAACTGATCATCACTTTCTCAATGACACCTGGAAGGTGTTGAGCAATCTTGAAAATCTAGCAGTGATTTCAGTTTCTAGATTTCAGTTTCCTTGTTCATTAGTCTCATTAATCTGAATTAATGTAGTTCACTTTTTCTTTTGCATCTAAATTTTCATTGTAGAAACTAGTGTTCTTCAGGTTATGGATCTGCCTCCCTTCCACCTCATTTTTCACTAGGCTAAAATTTGCAAGTTATTTTTCCTTAATACCCCCTAATTACATTTATTTTTTGTCCTTTCTCATGTCCTTGCAGCTGCTGCCCTATAACATATCTGTCAAAACAGGTGTTCTGCATTCACTTTCACAACAATTTGAGAAGTTTCTTTCAGCATAACATTGTAGGCTGGAGATTCCTGATTATTACCATTATTATTGGCAGTTATTATATATCTCTTTTAATTCCTATTTGATGCTTTCCTGTGGTATTTATTATAAAGACAGTTGGAAAACCTTTTAAAATCTTTTCATGTTTTCAGATTTCTGATCACATGATTAAAAAATAGTGACATCCCAAAATAAGAGCAGTCTTCACATTTTTATTTTAATGTTCATTAATTGAGTTCATGCGGGACTAAGAAACTCCTACATGTCTATTTTTTCATTCTAGATATTTCCACTGGACTACATGTTGCTGGCAGGATTTTGTAAATAGATTAATTCAATATAGCCTTTTGCCTTCTAATAAAATGTTCACATTCGGAATTCCTAGGAGGAAGTTTCGTGCCTACTTTTTTCACTGTTGCTTAGAAATCCACCGGCACTATCCAAGAATTTACTGTTAGCACATTGTTTGAAGCATTAGAACTACTTTGTCAGCAAAATCTCCATTTAATCTCATTCTGACCAACATTAATACTGCTATCTTTGTGCCTACCTATCAATTCAGATATGTTCTTTCTAGAAGTTATTTAGAAGATTAAAAGGCAAAACAGCCTGAAGCAGGACCGTTTTCTGAGAAGTTCAAAGGCCCCCTATGTATAGTGATCCTGTAAGGGCAAAAAAGTTAATAGTAAACTAGTTCTAATTTACCTCTGTCTATTACTCTCATAGCACTACTCTCTGTAGCTTCGTGCTGTTTATATTGAGTGCAGTTTCAGTTCATAGATTGTTTTCTAAGCACTAACTCCCTGTAGACTACTCACCAGACTAGTAAATCAACAGGCAAGGAAAAAAAAAAAAAAAAGAGAGACAAAAATAATTCTTCTGACAAACATTTAGCATGAGCCAACTAAAGGAACTGGAAATCAAAAATATATCTATAGCACTGTAGATGACATGGGCCATTTCTCTACTCAGAATCAAAGGTGTGCATTTAACCAAAAGCCAGTTTGTTCTGTTTGGCTTACCAATTAGAATGAGGAACAAGGCACCAACTTTAAAAAAATTTGCAAGTAAAAGTGTTAAAGATACCTGAAAGAAAAATGTATCTGCTGTAATATAAATACAGAAGCCAAGGATGACTAACCATGCCTTCTGAGTAGAGTATTGTTTTTCTAAATAGACTGTTTTTACTTAGCGTAGTGATGGGGGAAAAAAGAGACACAGACCCCCTTATGCACCCAAAGGAGATCCCTTTATTGTAGAAATCACTCCCCTTTTATACCTTTAATCTCAAACAGACAAAACCAAAACTTAACAGAAGAAGGGCACCCATGGGCTGGTTCAGCTGCAGTCTGCTGTCCATAACTATCTCTCACCCCCCCACCAACTTCCAACAGTCCAGCCTGCAACTGTGCCTTCCCACAGGGCCTTCTGCTGAGCATAAGCCTTAACAACTTCAACAATTTTATAACTGCATATCCCACAACTTACCACTGTTAACAAAAGCAAAATCTTATAAGAGTAGAATTTTAGAGTATTTACCAATTTAATATGTGCATGCAAATTATTGTATGTATATAAATAGACACAAAGCAAAACAAAAAATCTGAGCCAAAATATATTTTTTAAGAATTTATGGCAAGGAAAACTACAGATGAATTTATCTCACACAGAAATTATTGAAATCACTTTCATTTATATTATTTAGCAAACAATTTAATTCCTTTGTCTGTAATTTTGGCTGCATGCTTTTGGTATTTGTTTACAGATCCTTGCAATTTATGACAGTTCAAATAGACATTGCATATAATCTTCAGGAATATGATATGGAAGTCAGATGCTTTTTTGTTTGGTGGTTGGTTTTGCTTTTTAAGGGTTGGAAGAACAGTTTGCCTTTGATTTCTTGTGGAGAATATGTAAGGAATATGTAAGATCTGAATTTAAGACTAGAAACTGACCATTCTCGTCTGGCTGCCTATCTATTGTGGGTATCATTTTCCCTGTATGTCACAGACTTAACTCTTAAACCTTTATTAGTTCTGATGTCTTTCTACATACTGTCTATTAGAGGTGTAAAATAATGCCTATTTTAAAGGAATTACTTCCTCATTAATCCTGCTGAGAATAACCTTCTGAAAACTGAATGAGAAGCTTGATCCTTTAACAAGTGCCAAATATCAACAGCTGAAAAAATCTCTTGTCTCAAAATAAAATAATTCATTGTGTAATGTGCAGCATCAGTAAAATACTTATCCCTGCAGAAACACAATAAAAATTACTTATAAGGCAAATAAAGTTTAGGATAATCAGTAGATTGGTCTGGATTGATACATTTCAGGACATTAATTTCATCAGAGTACTAGGAACTTAAGTGAACTGTCACAAATAACCTATAAAAAGAATCTGGTCATATTCTTTAATTCTCCTGTTTCTGCTACCAGAAATAAAATATTCTTTATATGTGTTGTGAAGTAGGTGACAAATGGCATGTTAAAGACAGAGAAAATGTCTATACAAAGCAGTACTTATTTAAATCAAAATTGAAATGGATTTATTTAATTTATGTCAGGATTTCATGATATAAATGTCCACAGTTTCAGTTATTCTAGGATTGTACCTTTAAAGAATAGGGTGCAGAAAGGAACTTTTTTGATTTTTAGGTTTTTTTTTTTTTAATTAATTTTCCATTCTGAACAGATATAGAAAATTTATTTACAAGTGAGCATTTTTCAAATATGGACATGCAGAAAGATTTTAATTGTAGTCCTGACCAGAATTAGTTATATTTGGTGCAGACTTTACAGATCAGTTTATAGATGTTTACTGTGCAGATAGCAATGCCTATGCCAGTCATTTTGACTCTATAATCTGTGGAGAGAAATAGCACTTTGGGAATAAGAAAGATCTCATTTCCAGGTACTACTTTATGTCAAGATGAATCATCTTGTAGAAAGATCAGTTTCTTCTATCTGTGGAGTCTAAACAACTAAGTTGTCACTCAAAATGATTCATTATTTTATAACCACTTTGTAATTAGATAATACCATAGCTTTGTTACAGCTACAAATTATTACAGTAACAGTCAGTAAAAAAATGCAGTTCTTGATAAGATAATCAATTGCCTCAACAACAACAAAGAATTAAAACAGTAGTAAATGAAGGTTTATCCACTGTAATTAGTAGGAAACATGAAGGAAGTTTAACAAAGAGAAAAGCAAACAAACAGAAAAACAAACAAAATTTTCCAGTAGGATAATATTGAACATGTATAGTGAAGCTTCAAAATGAAAAAGTATAGAATTCCTTGAAACCTTCTTCACACAAAATTGACTATACTAAGACCGTGATTAATAGACATTATTAAGGAGTTATTAAGAATTTGCATTAAAGCTGTAATGCAGTATTAATTTTTCCAAGAATACACCTCATAAGTTGCTGCACACATTAAAAAATGTGGAACCTCAGGGAAGCTATTTAAGAAAATTAGTATGCTATTTTAGAAGTGTTATTGCTTATTGTTTGAACTGCTAAACATCACCATATTTCTTATGAACTATTTTGCTAAAATGAAGTTTATTTATATACCTGGACATGTCAAGAGAGGTAGCTGAAACTACTTGAGGTTAATATTATTGAAGAAAATATTTTACCTTCTTTTTAAAATTACATGATTATACTCTAGCATATACAAATATCTTCTGCTTCACAATTTATAACCTTTAGGCAAATTAGTGAATTTGATTACATAACACTATTTCAAATTTTATAAAGATAACCTTTCTGATAGTTTTTACTTTAAATTTATAGCTGGAAGACCATAATGAACTTTTAATGATAGGCTCTAATCATATCTGAGTAATAGTAGCTGTTATGAATGTGTTGCAAAAGTTTAAAATGGGAATGTTAACGTCACGTATATCTCTGGCATGTCTCTTCCAAGCTGCTCTCCAGTGCTGGTAACACCACAGATTGCAACAAAAACATTGATTATTCATGTATCTGTGGGTTTAAAATATTTTTGGGGGTTATTCTTTTATAGAAAATGAATTTTAATACTGATTTGAGTGGGATTGGGATAGAGGCATTCTGAAAAGCATCTCTAAAGACCATATGGATACACTTGGATGAACTGTTTTGGTTTTCAAAGAGAGGCACTGTACAACTATTCTGCAAATGTTCACTGATTTATCTTATTTTTTGTTTTCTTTATATTTTTACAAGGGAAATTGTTTTTTGTAAAGAACTAGTTCTAAACTATAAATATATAATAGGATGTAATATTTACAATTACAGTAATAATAATAAAAAATATCATTTATCCCAAAATATAATAATCTTTTACTGAGCTTTTTACTAAACATGTCATTACCTCATGTTCAAACCACTCATCTGTGCTAAAGCAATCAATTGTATTTTTGGTAAATTCAGCACAACAATGGGCATTCCAAACACTGTGGTGATCATATATTCAGCTTTTTAACACAACAAGAATTTAAAATACTTGAAGGGTGAATCCCTCCTCCATAGTACAATACCAAGTGGCAGGAAGACTCATGTGTTCTGGCAGAAAGAAAGATGTAAAGTGAAAATTACCCTATGCTCTGAGCCCAAAGTACTAAGGGTCATAAATATAAGCTGGTCCTTTTGAGAGCATTTAAATACATATCTGAAATCTAGCCAGTCAGCAGAGAAGGAATTATACAGAACAGTAACGAATTTTGTACCAAGGGACACTGTTGTATCAGTGTTCAAAACTGCAGGTCAAAGAATAGAAAATGGAAAAGATGCATGCATATATTGGGATTACATGACAAGCTTCTGGGGGCGGCTACAAGGGTGCAATCTGTAAGAAGGGGCCCCCCTTGTGTGACAGAACCAATGCCACCCAGTGCCAGCACCGAGCTAACACTGGCCAAGACTGAGACATCGAAAATGGTGTTAGCACCTCTGGGATAAAGTGTTTAACAAGGGGAGAAACTGCTGCCCAAAAGCAAATGGAAAACAGGAATGAGAACTTGTGAGGGAAATAGCGCTGTAGAACCAGGATCAGTGAAGAAGAAGGTAGACTTGCTCCAGCAGCCAGAGCAGAGATTCCCCTGCAGACCATGGTGCAGACCATGGTGAGGCAGCTGTGCCTCTGCAGCCCATGGAGGTCCCCAGTTAAGCCCATGGATACACCCAAAGGAGGCTGTGACCCTGTGCAGAGCCAGTCCTGAAGCAGGCTCCTGGCAGGACCTGTGCAACCATGAAGACAGAAGCTCACACTGGGTCATACTTTCTCGACAGGACCCACTCCGGTGTAGTCTCTTCCTGAAGGACTGCGGAAGTCATGCTGGAGCAGTTTGTGAAGAATTGGAACTTCTTTTGGGAAGGACACATTTCAGTTCACTGAAGATTGTCTCCTGTAAGAGGGAGAAGGGGAAGAGTGGCAAAGACAAAGAGCTATGAACCCCCCATTTCCTGCCCTCCTTTATCATTCAGGAGGAGAAAGTAGAGATACTGGGAGTGAAGTTGATCCTGGGAAGAAGGGACGGTTGGAGGGAAAGTGTATTTCTCATTACTCTTATCTGATTTGTCTTCTAAACAATTAAACTAATTTACTGAAGTTGGGTGTTTCCCTGTAACAGTAATTGATGAGTGATCTCATGATCTGTTGGCATCTTGTAGCATGAGTACATGAGTCTTTTGTCTGCTATATTTTTTTCCTCCTCATCCAGCTGATAAAGTGAAGTGGTGATAGAGAGACTTGGTGAGCACCTGCTGTCCAGCCAAGGTCAGCCCACCACAGGACTACAGATAAATTAACCACAAAGACTGCTTGATTCTTTAGGTTGAAGTAAATACATGGAGCTATGCTTCATATAGGCACAAATTTGACAGTATCCTCTTTTGCTTATCCTTTATCTATACATACTGAATAACAGTAAGGGTTGTTTAGGCTTTTTATTTACTTTTTTTGTTTAATAGAGATTACTGAAATGCCTCAAGTGTCAGTCAACCTTACTTCTTGTAATCTCTGATTTTTGTGGGGTTTTCTGAGAACAACCTTTCTTTAGAGTACTGATTTTAGAAAAATATTCTTTCTTATATCTCTACTAGAATCTGAATTTTTCTTCAGGACAGTTTGGAGAATTCATACCTTGCGATGATATATTCATTTAACAAAGCTTGGGCTTCTGTGTAATTTATTACACAATTATGCTCACAATTTTAACTTTTATTTTAAATGGCAGCTAAGTTATGTGTACTTTTAATCAATATTGTTACTCAGAATACAATAATTCTTCCTGCTTCTATGGTGCAGTGGAAACCCTTTTGTTGTGATGGGCAGCATAACTGACTCTGCTAAAAGTGGGTTATAAGGTGTCCTACATTCAAGCTTCCAGATACAGTCCTGTTAGTTGTGATCTCAAAGATTGCTGTTGGAATTTCATTCAACACATGGGTGATCTCAGTAGGTACAGATCCACAGCTTTCTCAGCTTGCAAAGTAAACAAGAAGAAATTGTACTTTGTTTAGTCTAATATGACAAGTCCTATCATGCCTCTTGATTTAGTTGTGTAGTACAAATTCATTTGCAACAATTTCAGCATTCACTGAATTTGCCTACAAGAAAGACACAATAGCATAAAGAGATTTCAAAGCATTTGGAAATCTGAAAGCATAAAATTGTATTTAGTAGAGAATAAATGTGGACATGTTAACCAAAAAGTCTGTAAGAAATGAAAATTACATAAACTATGGTTACGGTCCAGGCCATACTTATTATCATTCAGTATATATGATAATTTATTTACTATTAATAATTATATAAAAGATATGATGATGATGATGATGATGATGATGATATTGCCTAACATGCTAGTACTTGGAACTTCACCTAATATTTGAACTTAATGTAAATGAAACCTTCTTCACTCAACATAATTTGTTGAAATCTCCCCTTTGTCTCTGCCCTATACTGCAAAATCCACACAACAAATTCATGCTCCAAGATAGGGCTTGCTATACTAGAGAACATTCCATGAATTCTTCATAAAGGTAGCCATTCCAGTCAGGCCCTTTTCCACAGTATTACTCACAGGTACCCTTACAAGATATTGCCAGTAAGATTTAGAATTTCAGAGTGGAGAAAATACAAGGCAGAAAAGTATTAGAGCAGAGAATATGGGGTTTTAGAAATATGCCATATTTTCTCAGCTGTTTCAAGTTTTCTGTACCATCTGTGTCTGTTAATTGCTTGTTAGTAGTGAGTTGCTTTACCAGCCTAATCTTATTGTAGTGTTATCTCATGTTTTTTTCTCTGAGAGTGGAGAAATTTTTCTACCATTAAAAATACTGCAATAACCTGTAAGACTGTATCAGATAAAAATCCTATCTTTAAATGTTTTACTCAAAAATATATTGAATATATTTTTATATAAAATAATAACTGCTGACAAAATGTATGATGTTCTACAAATATTTTAAAGCATCTTCTTAAGGGGAAATAAGTAATTCCATTTTTTTAATAAACTTTCAAATTCTATAATATTGTGTTATTATAGGCAAAACACAGAGACAGTTTTAGTAACTTTGGTCTTCCATTGCTTTTTGTTTTGTGTCTTTACATATTTTGGTTGATTCACATAGGGAACAAATAACTAGAACGAACATTCTCTTAATTCAAAAACTGGCATACTGGTTTTATTAGGCATTACTGGCATATACTAAAAATTGCAGAATGCAATGCAGGAGCAGACTTTGATTTCACCCCAAAACATGCTACGAGTTAATTTGCCATGCAATTCTCAATGTGAATCTTGTTGCAATTTGCTATTATAAATCTCAGTATTTCCCTTTGATGATGATGCTTGTAATCATTGCCCCCGTATGAGAAAACATCTGTGTCTTGATGTTCCTTTCCCACTTTGCTGTGTTTTTCAGGCTGCTGGAGGTGACATATTGCACAGAAATTACACTTGATGTGGGGAATGATTAAATACACCTATCAAAGTATCATCACCTATAACATTGGTGATCATTATTTATATTCTTTACTAGATAGAAAATTATTTATGTTTACTAATCCTTAAATGGTTTGGGGTATTTTGTGTCCTGACCAAAAAAATATTGTATAATATTTTGGAAATTATTTTGATTTAAAAATCTAAGTGAGTGACTTGATTCCTGGGGCTTTTTTCCTTACTGTATATGAATTCATTTTTTTGCAAAGATTAACACAGACAACCCCCCAATTTAAGTAAGATGAGATGTGTAAAACTAGTGAAATCAAAAAAACCCTCTATATAATAGTAATCTTATTTTTCCACTAACATTCTAAATAATTTTAATGAAAGTTTTTTATTAATGATACATAAAATTTTGAGAATGAAGCTGAAAACTGAGGATAAAATGTGAAAGGCTATCCTCCATATCTCTGTGATTGATGACAAATATCTTACGTGTTGATATGCTAAGTAAATGCAAGAGTTGAAGAGGCAAAAACATTTTGAAGAGAAAGACAATATTCCATATACCTTTTATTTATAGTCTTTTATTTTTAGTAGAAATATATAAAAAAATAGAAAATAACATCTTTGTATAGTCAAATGATAGCTGCAACAAAAAACTGAATCAAGTTTTTGACTGGATATTTTTAAAGCACATTGCTTACAAGGAGATAATGATTAGAATGGCAATATTAAACCTATCAAGAATGCTAGAACATCTTGCTTCAAAAATCTTTGCACTGACAACCTAAAGGAAGACTTCTAGCATAGTGTACATAATGCATGATGGCTAAGACTCGTCAAGGAATAAATCATACTTCATTTTCAAATATAGCAGAAACAATAACTGTGTAGATGATGCAAAACAGAAAAAGAATGAGTTATATTTATGTCAAAAAATCTAAGAAATAATTTTCTTCAGAGTAGCAACAAAAATATTACTGAGACTCATCCCATTGGTAGAATTTTAGTTTTCTTGATCATGGGATGGTTTGTACACCACCAGGCCTCCTGGGAGCAGAAAGAGTTCGTCTGTTTAAAAGGAGGAAATAGATTCTAGCCCATGAGCTGTAAGGGATGATTTTAACCAGGTTTGAAGTAGAAAAAGGATAAGACAATTCTCACTAGAGATGAGCCTGGGGT
>WAAE01005866.1:0-24626 GCA_013400495.1 Nicator chloris
ACATTTGTATTGTTTCAGAGTTGGATAGAATGCTTTCATATTTTAATTACACATTCTGATTTCACTTCAGAAATATTTTAAATGCATCTCTATTAACACTAATTAAACTAATGGAAGTGTTGATTTTTACATTAATTAGAAAGTTAGGGAAAATGAAGATGGAAGGTTTATGATCAGAAGCCTAACATTAATAGATGTGTGCATCCACAGATGTCATGTCACTGAGCCACCATTGTATTTTAATTGCTCTATTTCCTCACAGAGGAAAAATGCATTTTGAAGTTCTGGTATCTTTAGACTGATAAAACCGTAACTTTTAGTTTTTTATTAGAATTACAGACATTAAAACAGAGTCATAGTTTTGGAGGATATTGAAATGATATTATTTTTAAATGCTCTAACTTTACCTCTTGGCATATCACAATTTATTCCATTTACTCCACAAATATTGCTGTAAATCTCTCAAGCTTAGAGGTGATAAAATAGTTTTTTGTCAGTGCACACAGGAGTACACACACACATAGGCATATTTGGGGGCCACAAATATTTTTGCAGTCACATCTAAAGCTAGAGTAACTTTAGGATAATTTTATCTGTTTTTATCTAGTTTTATTTATTGATTGAATAGGACAGAAGTATATTCATTATTAGGTTAAACAATAGGAATGCCCGATTTTCTCTTCTGGCTAGAATTACATCCTGATACTCTGTTGCTTCCTGCCTTTTTTTAATTCATGTTTGTTATAAACATGATGGGAATACGCAGGTGTGCAGATGGATTTTTTTCTTTTGTCTCTTTTTTCTTCTTTCTTTTAAATTGTTGTGCAGGTGAAATTTTTCTTCGTTTAAAGTGCAAGTAAGTAAGGAAAGTAAGAGCTGATTCAGCTACAGGTAGGCTAACTGGGCAAGCATTTTAATAGAAGTCAGTGAAAGAAAGTACATGCAAACAACATGAGATAGAAAACATTAAATGTGCTGGGTGAGTTGGGTTTCGTGAGTGTGATCTCCAGGTCTGTATTTCCCATTGTCCTTTACAGAACTGGACATACACTGATCACATATTGCTTTCTCAGGAATGAGTAACTCCCTCTTACATATTAATATCTATAAATTATATACCTAGAAAATTAATATTGCATATTTTTGCATTCCAACTTTCTGGTTCTGCATTTTCAGGAGAAGCACATATTATGTGCATCAAGCCAGCAGTCGTGTTCAACAGAGGGGTCAGTTCATAACATGATAAAGGGATTGTTTGTCAGACAGATCATTCTGTAGGAATTGTAATAGCCTATTAATGATATACTGAGGTTTGGACTGGTCTGTTAATGGATTGCAGTCCAAAAAAACATTTCTAAAAATAAGGATGTTTGGCTGGGAACTCTGAAGCTCTGTATACTTCACAATATTTGCTTTTAATCTATTCTGTGTCATCAATACTGCCTTTAGAGTCCAAACCAGTCTATGTTAGATACAGACACAGAGGTATGTGGTGGGAATTGGTTTTTTTGGTTGAAAATGAAGAAATATCACAAATGAAAGATTTTGAAGCTATCTCGAGTAATTAAATTCTCAATCCTACATAATCTATCTCTGTAACACTTCATTTATGTGTTTTTGAGGAATTAAAAGGTATGTGTCCTTNTATGTTAGATACAGACACAGAGGTATGTGGTGGGAATTGGTTTTTTTGGTTGAAAATGAAGAAATATCACAAATGAAAGATTTTGAAGCTATCTCGAGTAATTAAATTCTCAATCCTACATAATCTATCTCTGTAACACTTCATTTATGTGTTTTTGAGGAATTAAAAGGTATGTGTCCTTTGTAACATTGTTTTATCAAGTGTATTCAAAGAAACAAATGCTTTAAACTTTTGGCTATTGTATTTGGGGAAATAATTGACTGTGTTTCATGTGTCAGTAAGTATAGAATACATTTTGTTGTCAGTATTTGATGCTAAATATACCCACACTTAATAAGTGCACCATAGTAAGTGCAGCATCAATGAACCGACAGGTGGATATCATCACTGCAGACCTAGAGAAACACCAGCTATAAATTTAGAGGACTCTCAGTGGCATCAGTACAACTGAGAGATGAATTTGTTGCTCTGACACATTCTCTCCCTGGCTGTAGCTGCTCAGCACCACACTGAATACAGAGGTCAGTTATTTATTTACCTTCAGCCCAGTGCATTTTCAATAAATTCTGTTCTCCTAGCAATCACTTACCAAATGATTTTTCTTCACTCCTTTTGCTTGAAGAAGATTGCAGTCTGTCCTGTCTGTTTTCACTTTCCAACTCTGAGCCTGAGATGGGAGAGGAGAAGGAGCAGCACTATTAATATTTGTTGCTGGGCTGCTTTTGCATTACCTCCCACTGAGCAAAGCTTGAGTAGCATCAGTGGTGCCTTGTCTGCTCATCACATTGGCAAGAGGAAAATTCCTCAACAGCAGACTGTGCTGTGCGTGTCAGGAAGTTAAAAATATGCCATGGTTCTAAGCCTCTATTTCAGATTACGTTTTACAGTAACCAACCAGGATCAGACTGTCCATCAAATGGCAGCTAGAAATACCTCGCACTGCAACTCTACTGAAAGCCTTATCAAACATGCAAAAATGCACACTGGTGTGCAGCATGGAGAGGTGCTTGCTTTTGCTTCTGCAGTTCATGAAGAGACCTGCTGGATTGTCTGCATTACGGCAATACAGACACTGCAGATAGTTTTTACAGATGTCTCACAACAATCTGACTGAATATCAGGCTACAAAATGGGGATGGACAAATGAACACAAGGTGTGCTGCAAAATTTTGTTCAGGTCTAGCAGGTGTTGAAATTTCTAGATTAGATTATCAAAACAATTGTATTCATTGCCAAATTCTTATTATTTTCAGATGCCATCGATTTGGGAAATATAAATGCGTTTTTATCTTCAGTGTATGTGCTAATATTGTAATGACTTAGAATTCAACTCCCTGGTATATTTGGAGCTCAGAGAAGAGGCAGCATCATTAGCTGCTAAAAGACTAAAAAAACTGGTAGAGGTGTAACTGGTTGCAGGATAAAATAAGGCAAATGACTGTGCTTGGAATGAACTCATAGGAACATGACAATTTTAAGCATGAACCTACAAAATTAGTACATGGCAATAATGCTTGGTATTGACAAATTGAAAAAATACTTTAAAAAAGGTCTTGAGCTAAAAGAAGCAAGTCTACAGTGGCTCCAGTCTGCTTTGGAACATGACTCGGAACTGGAGAAAATAATGAAATTTGTCTCCAGTTTAGTGTCTCATTTTGTTGCTGGCTGCATTTGTTACTAGGTGAAGTTGCAACTCGCACTATTATTTGCTTGGTTCTTGCCGTTGCTGGAAATGCAAAACAATTTTGATTGAATATAATCCCTGTCATTCTGAGAAAAAGAATTAAAGAGATTATGAAGAAACCTCAGCCCTTAATTAAGCAATGTTTGGCAAGTGGAATCAAAAACTTGAACAGTGAAAGTAAAACACCTCCAAAACTTGTGAAGTGTTGTATGTTTTCCTCCTTGGTTATTCATCTGTAATCAGGAGCTGTGATGATAGTGATGATGATTTTTCTTTAAAATAGTGCCAATTGCCCAATTCTCTTGAAAAGGGTTTCCTCATGATGTGCTTCATTGTATGAGATGCTGGTGATTACTCACTTTGCTAAAGAGTTTAAACACCAGATAGCCTCACTATCAGTCTTCTCATAGTGGGAAAGCATCAGAAACAGCAGAGGTTTTAAGCATTTGTACTGTATTTCAGAGATGAAATTTTGAGTATTTTGAGTATTTTGAGTGGTGCATGTTGATGCAGTGCTTAGTACTGTGCAAAATAAAGATAAGCAGCTGATTTTTCTTCAGCACTTCTTGAACCACTGCTGAGTCTCTACCACCATTACAAGGAGTCAGCAGAAAAGAGAATTTGCTTCCTTCTTTCCTTTCTTTCCTTCCTGCCTTTTATTCCTTCACCTTATGGAATCACCGTCTTCATTAAAGGAAAGAAGCACATGATAAAATGTGTACCAAATATGCATTTATGCTTTCATGGACATAAAATTACAGAGCTAATAAACTCTTGTGTATGCAAGTCTGTCAAATCCCTGAAACTTGGCACACTCCAGATGGAAACATAGGTGCAGTCAGGGTTAAGGTTTCCCATAGAGTCTTTGAAAAGAAAAAATTTGTGTTGTGTGAAAACATTGCACTGAAGTCTTAGCTGAAAATGAATAGAAGTTACTGAAATTTTTTAGAGTAACATGAACAGGGCTAGAGAAAAATACAGTAAAATATACCTAAATTGTTTACTGGGAAACTCCTGCAGATTTCTTGATGGTCTTGTATATTTAGAAGAGATAATATTATTGAATATATTACTGTATATATCCTTGTAGTTAGTGTCTAAGAGTGTTCAGTGTGTTTATAGAAAGTTACAAAATTCTGCTTTATGATTTTTTTTAAATCTGAAGTGCCACTCATGGTTAGTTCATGTCATCAAACTGCTTAGAGCAGTTTTAAAAGCAAAGCAAAACGAAGCTACAAACCAAAACTGTCTTTATGTAAAAGCAACAACACAACTATGTTATGAAAGGAAGGTAAAAGGGAAAATAGGAAAAGTGTTACTATATGGTCAGAGAGAATCTTTTGGTTTTATCTTTAATTGATTATGAACATCAATATATTTAGATGTTTTGGTTCTTTCTGTTTATTTTTTAGTGTAAATTACCCACATTTCTGTTGTGAATATTTTCTTGTAGCCCTATTTTACTTCGAGTTATTGAACCTTAACAATGAATTTTGAGTAAGACTATAGTACAATGAAGTGCTGTTTGTTTATTACTAGCTGTAGTATTTAAAACAAAACAAAATCCCACCAAAGAATTTTAGGAATACAAACCCTGTTGAGGTCTAGTGGAGAATTGTGGTCTTAAGTACCTTAAAGCTTCCCTATAACTCCCAGTGATTCCCTTGTAATCTCGCTCTTTTGTTAGCAATCCCCATAATTTACAGATCCCATTTGTGCATACACAGCATGCACTGCTCTTCATAGCTTTTTTTAATATATTTGATTTCCAAACAGTAGGTTTAAGTACAACAGGGAAGAGAGTTGTGCATAATGGTCAGCAAAATAATCTTCTCATTAAAAAAAAAGAAAACTATTAGGAATATTAGGAAGGAGAAGAAATATTTTCAGATCAGATTTGTAATTATGGAGCCAGTGAAGCAGAGGTACAGTCAAGTAGCTTGAAAAGGAAGAAGGTGCAAAGGAGGCATCTGAGTCATAGAAGACTTCTTAAAGATTCTGTAAAAGTGGGAGGGATAATTTGGGATCAGCTGATTATGTGAGTGGAAAAAAGTAAATAAAGAGCTTGGAAAATGCAAAACAACTTTTAAGAAATGTTTGAAACAACCAGAAAGCTCATGTTTTTGTCAGGAAACCCAGTCTTTGTCTAGATTAAAAATAAATGCTTAGCCAAGACTTTATAATAGATTTATTTTCCCCTCCTGCCCTGAAACAGGAACAGTCCCCTGCAGTGAAAATGTAGCAGATTAAAACATGCAAAACGTCTACTCACTTCCTGTTGTATATTTTGACTGCTGAAGCTTTGCAATAATGTAGATGTCAGGATTTTAATTGTGGTGGGGATGGATCATTGATGTTCCTTGGACACATTTAAACACTTCTGCTCTAAAGCTTCAATAACTTCACAGCCAGGGAACCTTTTGCTTATGCTATTTATGTTATGGCCTGAGAAAATAAAAAACAAATGCAGCCTACACAGGTCTGCAGCTGAAGTGCTGATCTTCCCCTCTCCCACCCCAGTAAAGAGGAAATGCTGCTGCAGTGGGTCTGCGTGTGAGGTGAGACTATCACTGCTGCAGTGGCCATGCTCTGTGGGAACAGCTCTGCTGGTGTTCTTCTGCTGGGGAAGCTGCTGAATTAGGAAGTTGGATTTTAAGAGAAGCAGGAATGTGGCCCAGATGCCCTGCTGAGGTAACAGGCTGATGGTAACTGATAGCTTTGACCAGAGACGAGTCTGGTTTTTGGCTCTTCAAAGCAACTTTCTACATGATTTGCCCAGACAGTAAAAGTTTTACAGGAGTTATGCAATACAGGAATTATGCAGATTCAAACTAAATAAACCATGAAAAAAGTCTTATGAGGAAGTTGTCACCTTTTTTTTTGTTGTTTTCAAGGATTATTTTCACTTCTAGTAGTTGCTGGAGGCTCAGGAAGACAAAACTGTTTTGTGATGGTGGATGACAACTGACTTCTGATAAATGCAAAGTGATTGATTTAGCCAGGTAGAACCTAGTTAATTTTTAAAAAGTAGTTCAGCAGGAACTTTATGTTCCAGCTTATTGTGTTGCAGTAAGTTATCAGAGATGTTCTTGAGTTTGAACTGAACCTTAATAAAATTTGGCTTCTAATCAAAGAGACAAAGTGATCATTTATTGAAACATTCATTTTGAGTACAGATACATATAAATGGCTCTCTGAAGCAAAGACTGAGAACTGCTGGGTTTGAAATACTGTGATGAACTGTCCTTTTAAAGAGGTATTAGACAACAATTACGTAACTATCCCTAATTTCTTTTTTATATATCATAGAATCATTTATGTTGAAAAAAGCCTTTAACACACAATACACTTTATCTTTAGAACTTACATCAGTACAAGCTCTACAAAAATTCTGAGATTCTGCAGGAACTGTTGATGTCTTTGTGTTTTGGTGTTTTTCTTAAAAAATAGACAGAGGCCAATCACTCTTCTTTTCATGTTTAATTCCTGACAAAAGATCCCCCAGGTCTTTCGTTTGGATTAATTATTTACAATATCCTATTCAACAAAGTTATATAACAGTTCTATGAAATGCTTTCTCATTTTTCCAGACTGCTTTCCAGGACTGCTCTTATACAAAGAGCTGGTAAATTACAAACTAAGAATTAATGCAGTAGCACTCTCAGTCCATGATTTATTTTTGCCCCGTATTTGTGTAGGAGCACAAAGAAATAATTTAAATGAATACTAACACTGATGTATTCTATCACTATACATCTCAATTTTGTCTCATTTCATGACTGGGCCCAGAAGCATGGCCAATGCTGTATTTTGACTAGAAATTCTGCCCAGTTGCTGAAATTCTGCAGATTTTGTAGTGCAAGAGATCAGAGTAGATGACGTACAGGTGCCTGGAAACCTATTAGATAAGTTGTAACCTCATGTGGGAAGGATCTATCTAAAAATGAATTATTTATGCATGTTTATAATTTCAATAATATTTGGTTATGTTACAAAGAGAAGGCTAAAGAGACTGTGCATCCACAAAAGTATCAGCTTTTCCAGATCATTACCTTTCTACAGAATACCTTTCCAGTGGTTCTATCATTGACCAAGGGCATAGAGGCACTAATGCAAACCCTAGAGAGGTAAACAGGAGATTTTTAGATTAAGTCCAGGTTATCTGGTGTCAAAGTGATGTGTAGTCTGAGCGCCACCAGGTTTCAGTTTTCTGGGAGTTAGTAATTTTTAGGAACCTTTGCGGTTCAAACAAGAAACAGGGATTCAAAGAGCCATTGCTCAGAATTCTGAATGTACACCTATTAATTATTTTTGTTACTTTATACAATTATTTCACACCATGCTTTTAACTTACTTCTACAAGGTGGACTATGAATTAGCTACATTGGAAAAGTGAAGCAAAACAGCACCAGTTCCAGCTCCTTCAGTTCCAGTAAAAGAAATTACTTTTACTAAACTGTTTTATAATCTGAAACCCTCAGCAGACCCAGGAGGGAAGTAGAATCTCTCAACAGGAGAAGGGTATGCAGGGTCAGTACAGCCACAGGGCAGGTTATTGCTCAGTTCTGTTTGTTTGTTTCTCTTCTCAGCCAGATACCTAAGCTGAAGGAGTTACCAGAAAGCTTTTTAGGGGCAGCATTAGCTATGAAAAAGAAGATAAGCTCAGATACTCCTGGGTGTGCTGGGTACTCTGAAAACAATGCCCAGTCCTTTGCTATAGCACGGAATTTGTGTGTGACCTCAACTCACCCAGGTGGAGCTCCCATTCAATCTAATTCAGTGATAATTGTGCCATTTTAATGGTGCTGCGATTTATCTTCTTTTTTTTTTTTGTAATTTCTTTGCATAAAAATTAGAGAAATGGGAAAGTGGTAGTTTCTTAATGATGTTGTGAATATAAAAGTGTGGGATATATGTAAGGTGGTAGGGTTGCCCAAATGAATGGGATTTACATGCAGTATCCAACAGCAATTGAATAAAATAAATCTGATCCAAGACTTCTTGTGAAAAAACATGTCAACTTCTTCCCTATATCATGACTGTATCCCTCTGACATCAGTGTCTTTTTCTTTGGAATTATTTCTCTTTAGAATAAGTCTGTATTGACCAGTCCATTCTGAGCTGCTTGTGCACTCATGTTTTGATCCAGTAGCACTGTTGTAGCTGTGATCAGCTATTAATGTAAGTGAAGCAGTGACACCTTTAAGTGAAAGAATTTTTAGAAATTTGGATGCCTTCAGAAATATGTGTGCTTTACACAAAGACTTCTGCACCCCAAAAGATGTATTTTGCTCCCAATCATAACAGCTGGTTGTATGATGTCTTCCTGTATATTGTGCATATTTACCTAGAAATGTATTTTTTCTCAATATTTGAGATACTAATACATCATTTTCTTTGTTAACCACTTTTTATTAGCTGCTTTTATATAGCTCTTGACATATGGATTAATATTCAAAATATCATCTGGACATTTTAAATAAGCCAGTTTTTCTGGATTGTTAGAAAAGCTTGAAACTTACATTGGTTTTCCCCCTTTTTAGGGACATGTTACTCTGTGTTGAGCTTCTTGGCACTCTCATGCTCATTGTATTAGGATTCCTGCTAATGGATCTTGATTTTATGGAACTCTAATACAAACCAGACAATGAAAACTGCTTATTTTCTGCTTTGTCACTTAAAATTGGGAATTCTATTTATACAGAATATAACTCACTATAGTTTTTTTAAAAGTGTGATGTAATTCTAGTTCTCATCTATTGATGTCATTTTATTAATCATTCATTAACAGGAATATCAGCTTCATTTTGTGTTTCTGTAATCAGAAGTGACAATAGGATACATTTGGGATTGGACTGTTAATGGTCACTACAGGGTGACTGTCAGAAACTCAGAGGAAGAGTGTGGAAAATGCTGGTACCCTAATCTTGCACCTCATTCACTGCAAGAATTTCTGATATACAGGTATAGAGCATGGTTAAACTGGATCTTACATCACCAGATGTTTGCTGATGTAAGTGTTGACATGGAGGATCATAACATCTGAATTTACTGACTTCATGCTTTTCTATTCAGAAGTCATATAAGTCTTCAGCTGATGGAAATGACCCGTTAAGAGAGGATGGTTGTCTCTTTTCTCTTTGAAGTTCTTCTTTTATATACATATATATATACACATACAAGTTGTGTCTTTGTTTGAAAAAATACATAAAAGTGTTCCCACATCCATCTCAGGAGCCACCCATATTGCTCTTACAGTGTGTACCTCCTGATACTGATTGCTGTTTCCCAACTGCCATCCTTGGAATGTCAGCAAATACAATCAACTGCTTTCTTTTCCTCTAGACTTTCAGATTTAGTGGGTATTTTTTCCCCCTTCCTCCTCCTGTGCTTAGATTTCTTTCCAGTGGTTCCCCTCCCCCTCTTCTTTAGTTTACAGACTTCTTCAATGCTTTTTTTCTGTGCTGATTGCAGGAACACCCACCTTTCCGTGGTTTTAGTAGAGCCTTTCATGCTCTTTTCTCTGTACCAGCCCTCTAACCAGATATTTAGGCCAATTATTCTGTTCAGTTTCATTATTCTGCTACCACAACTACAGTAATAGCCCACTTGAAAGATCACTTGGCTTCTTTCACTCTTGAGACTGCTTGCTAGTTCCCAGAATGGCATCTTCCCATTCTGTGATCTTCTGTTGCCTTTTTTTTTTTCCCCAGAGTTTTATTTAAATTAAAAAAGGGTGGGGGGGTTAAAAGGAAAACCATACACATATAAATGAGCAGGGGGACAAAAAGAAGGCTAGATATCAAATACATGCTTTAAGGAAGGGAAATTCCAACACTGTCAGTTTACAGGAGACACTCAATATCAAATACCATTATTCAGTACATTTTCCACAATAGGACTGACTAATATTCCCATTGAGATTTCCTAGAACAAGCTTTGCCTGCTCTTTGTTTTGCAGTCACAGAGTATTAATTTCAGTTAAGAAATGGCACCCAGAAAACCTTTACTTCTATTTTGTCCATGGCCATCCATGTTAAAAAATGTCACTTCAAAGGTCTCTAAGTAAAGGTTTTTAAAGGGTATATAGACACTTCATACATAAATTACATATCCCAGAAGGTGCAAACGAAAATTCCATTGCTATTCTCTGTACTGTGTCAATTCAGAAGAGCTGTCGCTCCAGCACCTTTCACAGCCCATCAGCTCATCTAAAGAAAACACTGAGAATTCAGAATTTCTATAATTGTTCTTATACACACATGGTGAAAAAGTTTTCTGCTATGACGGGTTGATATAAATCACATAAACCAGTTTCCAAATTCAGAAGGAGGAACTTTTGGCCATTTATTTTTAGTGACATGCCAAACTAGAAAATAAGATGCAGGTCATGTTTATATTTCATAAAGGTAACAAATACTTAACTTTTTTTTTAGAAATATATTTAGATAAAAGACTAATCCCTCTATTTCTCTATATTTTAGAAACTTGTGATCCACAGTCTAATTTCAAATCCCAGATATAATAACCAAGGGATTATGTTCCTAAAATAATTTCCTGGATCTATATTTATCTTCTCTGAGGCAAGAAGTGATTTATGGAGAGAAGTGAGGATAGGGCCCAGGCCAAGGAATTCTGTGTATTCAGTGGACCATGCTGATTAAGTATATTGGCATCTTCTTAAATTTTATAATTAAAAGCAATTCATATGATTTATTGAAGCTTCCCATATGTTCAACAAACATAACATATGAATATTTTTCCTATTAAATACAATTTGTTTCTAGTATATCTTCAAACTACAGTGCCTAAACTTCTAGCTAGATAATGAAGTGCATATTCTTGAGGTTATGGTTTTGCATAGATAAAAAAAGTATTTGCTGAGATAATTTACTATGCAAGGTGTGTAATCCCATTTATAACATATTTTTGTTAAAATACTAATTGCCCCAACTATGTCTACACGTTAGGAGGAGCCATGCTAGAGTGAGGACATACATTTTTCTGATTTCTTCCCATTTTTCAGAAATGGTCCTGTTATTCTTCCTGACCTGTCCTCACTTGCTGTGCTGAACCATTCTGAGATCTGTTATTTTAAGGCAGTGCTGTGTACTGTGACTTCATCCATCAATTCTTGTACCTAGTACACATGAGACTGCCAGGTTCTGTTGCAGTGTTCCTTTTTAAAGAATCTCAAGTGAATCCCAACACAGCGAGCAAAAAGACCTTTCCCTTTCCTCTGTGATTTCGGAACAGGAACAGACTCTCTGTAGGCAGCATCTCAAGCCACTGGGATTGCCTATACTATTTTCAGCCTTTTGGGAGGGTATATATATACTTATTCTGTGTTTCTAGGCTTAAGTAGAAGAGATAAATGCCCTGGCAAGCTGTCTTCATACTCTTCCACACTGTTCTTCTGTGGGATTTACTTCAGACCATAATCTACTAGCTCTCTATGTTGTAAAATCTTGTCTCAGAGTAGTGGAAAAGGATGGCAGAAAATAAAGGGCATTGCTTTCCAGCAGCAGCTAAAGATACATTTTAAATTTTTCTGTTTAAGGCTTGTGAGGTACATTCAGGGAATCTCCAGCAGTCTGGTATCCTCTGAGTGAGCTGTGTGACCCATGGAGGGTGTGTTCTGGACCAAGTTTATCCTGGAGAACTGCAGCCCCCATGAGGAGCTGCAGTCTGGGGAAGGACCCAGGCTGGGGCCGGGGAAAACTGTAGGGAGGGAAGGAGCAGCAGAGTGGAGCTGTCAGGAAGGGACCACAACCCCCCTTCCCCACCACAAATCCAATGGTGCCAAGTTTTCTTGGCAACGCTGCTTTAATACCTTTGCCAAATGCAATTTTACCTGAGCAGCTTCCCATCCAAGACACCTTTTTGACAGCACAGTAAAATTACCAGAGGTCTCTGACAAGCACATTATAATTTCCAGTGAATATAAACTTTTACAAATGATTGATCGGGAGTTGGCTGAATTATCTGTTATGACATCAAGCAATCTGGTGGTTTTGTCACTGCATAGAAAATGGCAAAACCCTTTGAATTCATTATCCCATTAAAATTGTCCAAAGGTACAGCCTGACCCTGCTGTTTAGGTCCCAAGTGTGCATGTGGGTGTCTGATCCCGTGTGGTCTGCAAGGGGACAGCCCTGTGTCCCCAGGGGTGGCAAGGGAGTCCCACAGCGCCGCTTCCTCCTCAGTTATCGCTGACACGTGCACTGGCAGGGCTGTTTCTCTACCTTTTATCCCTCAGCCCTGTGAGGAAAACCTCACCAGGCAGTGTTTGGCCTGTTCTTCAATGCATTTTTGGGACTGGTTGTGGCAGGCCGGAGCCAGCGGTGTCCGAGCAGGCCGAGCCTCCCCTCACAGAGGCCCAGGTGGTGCCGCTGCCCTCACCGCCCAAACTCTGTACAGGTGGTGCTGCTCTCTCCTTCCCTACGGTGAAAAGGAAGTGTTTTCCTAACCTAATGCTTATTTTGAAAGCTGGGATACAGAGGAAGGAGGGGTGGCCTTGGTAACTGTCATTAGAGCTGATGATGACAGGAGGTACCATCATGATATTGAAAGGAGGCCAGGGGAAAAAAAAAATTCCCGATATCTTTGAAAGAGCTGAAACTATACAAGGAGCAGCTGAGGGCACTTGGTCTGTTCAGCTGGAGAAGAGGAGACTGAGCTCAGACCTCATCGGGCTCTGCAGCTTCTTCACGAGGGGAAGTGGAGGGGCAGGTACCGATCTCGTCTCTCTGGAGGCCGGTGACAGGACTTGAGGAAGTGGTACGGAGCTGAGTCAGGGGAGGTTTAGGCTGGACATTAGGAAAAGGTTCTTAAAGTGTTCTTCACCCAGAGAGTGGTTGGCACTGGAACAGGATCCCCAGGGAAGTGGTCACAGCCCCAAGCCTGACAGGATTCAAGGAGTGTTTGGACAAGGCTCTCAGAAACATGGTGGGATTCTTGGGGTGTCCTGTGAAGGGCCAGGAGTTTGACTCTGTGATCCTTGGGGGGCCCTTCCAACTCAGCGTATTCTATAATCTATGATTCTATTTTCTCTGTCTCTGTGCTTAAGATAGAGACACCGTGCCTTTAATTATAAATAAGCATGCTACTTCCAAACACATTAGAAGTTTTAAGTACTTGAAAAATTTTAAAACAAAGCTGTGCATAAGATCTTCAGATCAAACATTTCTTTGCCTGTTCTTAACCCTTGAATTCTTCATGCAAGGAATATAGGCCTCTTATGATGCAGAAATCTACTGGAGATCAAAACCTTTCTCATAAAAAAGTAATAACAGAGATAGCTGAAGCTTTATAGATTATGGCATAAGAGCAGACATTACCTCCGGTGCCCAGGGGATGTAAAATTTGGCATGGTAATCAGAAAGATGGTTAAATTCATTATTTTGATGTCAAACTGCTGTTCCAGTCACAACTTATAAAACAGCAAAATCTTTTGAATTCATTAATGTGATGAAATTGTTCAAAGAAGTGTTAACACAGTCTTTGTGGAGGAATTAGAGCTGAGTGATAATGACTGAAACTCTGCTATAAACACAACCATCCTAATATGTGTCATTTCTTTAGTATGTGCTGTGAAAATGTTTGGAAGATGCTCAAGATCCAGAGGAATACTAGGGATAGAAACTCTGTTCTAAATTTATTTTTAAAAATAGTAATAATAAAAAATACTATGAGAAAAAATGAAAGCAGACCTTGCAATTTCTTTAGCAGACCCTATTGCCATTCTTTGGCTGGGATTTCCATGTAGAGGACATGGGAAAAGACCAATGCCATCAGGAAGGAAAAAAGCACTTTCATGTGTGATGTATTTAAAGACTGGAAGGAGTCTGCAAGCTTAATGGAATTATTTTGTGAGTTTTGTTTTGTTTATTTGTTTGTTCTGTTTTCTTTTTACTTTATAAGGATTATGTTTGCTTTGGTAATCTAAGAACTTTCCGAAGGATCTGCAAACTGTTAAACCACTAGTTACAGAAAGTTTTTTAAGTGTTGTTTTCATCATACTTCCCAAGAAATACACCCTTTAGCTAAATTAATTTTTGGGTTTTTTAACCTAAGAATTTCTGTCTACAATTACCCTTGTTAGCCATTATTTACAGGTGAAAAAAAAACACAAAACCCTACACCTGTAAGTACCTTATATTAGAAATGCACGATAATTATCTCAGCCTTACCCATTGCAGAAACATGGAAAACTGAGACCTTGTTGTCCATTATTTCACATCTACTTAATTTTGTCAGAAGGTTTGAACAATATTACAGCTTTGGGGATGCTAATTTGTTTATTTTGTTTAAAATATTTTATAATTATCTTGGTTCTTTGCTTGTAAAGCTACTGGTTCTGTTCCAGCATTTGCAAACTTCTTTTAATCCTCGTTTTTCTTAGTCATTTAACAACCTGATTTGTGATCTGAATATTTTGCCTGGCCAAATGGTCTTACCTACCAAATTTGGTGAGTATAGCATATTAATATTGAGTTGTTTGGGTTTATACAGCCAAATTAGAACAGAAATACTTTTGTACTGGCTACCACTTGAAGGAAAAAATGCGCTTTTTTTCTCAAATGTCTGCACATCTTTCTTGTTATCCAAGGCTACATGTTGAGAGACCCCCTGCCTTGGTGGTGAAGCTATTGGTTTCAGTGTTTCTGAGGCTTGAAGTGATCACCTTCAAGAGCTTCCACAGAATCTCCTACTGGCTTGTTGGGAATTGTGTGGGCTTAGAGTGGGTTAAACCATCTGTGGTGACGTACAGAGGTGCTCGCAGTGAATTTCCAGTCTCTCTACTCTCTCTTGTGTCATGAAAGACACTTGTTTAGTCACAGCAAGACTGGATGAAGTCTGTTTTAAGTCATTACTGTCAGAAATAACTTCCCTCTTTCTTACCCTAGCTCACTCTGTCGCTTTGGTTCTTATCTCTGATAAAATCTTGCTCCCATTAGAGGTCCAGGGAGTATTGTCATTCATTTAAATGAACTCAGAATGTCCTGTCTTCTTTTCTTCCCCTGTGGAAGTGCTTGTTTAATGTTTTCATGGCTGTGTGAGATTTTCTTTTCTGTATCATTTTCTGAAGGACATTCAAACACATTCATTCTATTCATCTGGACAAGTAAGGCACATGAATACTCTTATCCACTTAATAATGTAAGTGCTGCTCTTTGAAATCAGCGAGGTGAGAGCTGTTTCCTATTTCTGGTTCAGGTTTGTTACCTGCTTAAGCTCCTTTAAGACAACAGTTTGGGAAAGTAGGAATATCAAAGCTGCTGCCATGTACTGGTGAGCTTTCAATGTCACCAACAAGGAGCTTCTGACCTGATTTTGGGAGCAGTGGCCAAATTCCATGTGCTGACGAACCAGAGCTTGTAAAGGTGAAAGGCTCTGTGTCCTAGGAAAAGGTGGGTGCTCTTTCTATGGAAAATAGTCAGTGCCCAGTCCTGTACTTCAGAAGTCATAACTCCATTTCACTTTAACATTTTACAGCCAAAATGTTTTTTTTCCTGCATCGCAAAACACTGTCAGTGAGGAACACGGCACTGATATAATGTGATGAATTGGGCTGATTTCTCAGACATGCAGTGATATCCTCTGCTCCCTGCTCAAGAGCTGAAACTAATGCCCAGCTTAGCTGCCAACTTCAGTGTCCTGTTTAATGAGTTTGGTGACTTCAGCCCTCTAAAGATATCTTCTATTACGTCAGAAGCCATCACAGCTGATAATAGCTGATAACTGCAATATTTGTTGATAACACCATAGGGATAAAAAATTAGCACTAAAGGGACATGCAGACTGAAATTAGAATTATTCACAACTATTTTGAAATATGTTACAGGAACAGAGATGAATAAGCTATGATATTAAAGAAAAAAAACAGGGATTCTTTTTTAAATTGTGTCCTGAAAATAAATCTTTAACTAGAAAACACAATTCTTTAAGCTTATTAAGCCTATACAGCAAAGCTATATTATAAAAAATGAGATTTTAAACTACTTGTAATTGTCATTGCAGAAATATTTTAATCAACTTATTTCTTTTGATATTAAATTCCTGGATGAAACCACTTACACAAATAATTCTCTAACAACATTGAAGTGTTTATAATTACATGAAATCTCTATTGAAAATCTGAACTGCACAGGATTTTTTTTTTGTTAAATTTTTGAGGTTTTTCTCATGGAATAGGATAAAATGAAGTTTGAGGTAGCCTTGTTGTCTAACTTACATTTTGTTGAATTTAAATAAATTTCATTAACTATTTTGCTGACTGCTATGAACCCCTGTAAAAATACATTTTAAAGACCTGCACTCCAGTCAGGGTGTTTGTTTAGCATGCAGGTTACATACACAAAGTTCTCTGGATGCTTTCTGCTCCTCTACATTGGCTTTCAAGGCATGTGTATAATTATGTGTTCGTGTTGTCATGGTAATTGAGCCTGCAGTTGTCAGGATGTGGAGATCACTTGTGTTAGGCTGGAACAGAGAATTCCAATTAAAGATAACCATGAGCCCATACTGTTGGTTTAAGTTTGACATGGACAGAGGTTATTCAGAGAGGGATCTTTATTTCATTTTCTTAATTAGTATCTAGCACTTCCCAAGTATTAGGATTGCTGCACGTTGTATCTTCACGTGTTGGAATAACTCCTTCAGGCTATTGGTGCAGATGTTTATAATGTAGGGGGATTTTTGACTTGATGCTGTAATCCTTTATGAGGAGGTTAATTCTCATTTCATATGTTCAAAGGTACATGCAATGAAGTTTCATGTTTGGTTGATGCAGCTGAAAGTTCAGAACGGGAAGAGGAAGGTTTAGGAAGAGAGCTAAACAAGTGCTGCTATCCCCTGGAGTAAAAATGGGACAGGGACATAACTGAGTCTGTTTGGCTTAGACAGTGCTCTGGCTTTATAAAATTTTGAGAAAAAGTTAGTTTAAATCTTGACATATTTAATAGGTTTAACAGGATTTGATGACATTATATTTCAGGTACTTTTGTGGTTTATGATTACTGCAAGATAATAAGTGGAAGAGAATCTGGTAAAAAAGTTCAAGAAATTGTCTTAATTACAGATTCTGTTATAACTAAACCATTTCTGACAGACATTTTTCTAACCAGTTTCCAAAGCTATGCAGGATTTATTTTCCTTGCACGTTTGTCTTTACCTCTGCAAAGTTCTTTTTTTATGTTTAACTCAAAGCTCTACTTTTAGAATGTAAGTGTATATTTGTGTTATATAATGATGTTTTTTGAAGTCTTTTTTAGAGTAAGATCCAATATTTCAGTCTTGCATATTGTTTTCTAGACTGCTGCTCTTTCAAATTAACTGCATTGTTAAATCTGCAGGCAGTGTCCACAACTAAACAGTAATCCATCAAAAGCAAGTAAAGCAAAAAGATGGTTTCAGATGGCATTCAGCACCTGCTTTATTCTGGCTATGAGGCTTCCAGTATGATACCTGCTTTTATTGGCAATAGCTTTGTGGATTCAGGTTTAGCTTCTGATCCAGATCCTTCAGTGCAGAACTGTTGTGCTGTTTCCAGCTTACGTTTCTGAGTTCGTTATTTCTGAGAGTAAGAATAATGCAGCTACCCTTGAGTCACACTTAATCTTTTGCAAACCATTTCTATCGAGATTTTTTTGACTCTAATTGTGTCTCCCAGTGTGCCTGCAGATGTTCCCAGCTTAGACACATCTTCAAATGCTCCCAGGCACACGGTGGGATTTCTGGGGTTGTCCTGTGCAGTGCCAGCAATGGGACTCGATGATTCTCCTGGGTCCCTTCCAACTCAGGACATTCTGTGATTCCATGAAGCGTTATGGGAGCAGTCCCTCTTCTGACATCAGGATTAATGATGAAAATACAGAATGGTGCTGGAGTCAGTGCTGACCAAGAACTCCATTAGCTGCCTTTTTCCTTCCAGACACTGATAGCTGTAGCACAAGCTTGTTTTCTATGCTATTTACCGTGTAATAACACTGTTCATGTGATGTTTCTTGGTTTTATCAGGAGAAAGTCTTGTGCAAAGATGCCAAAAGTCTTTTTTAAAGTCATGAAATGTGGCATCAATTATTTCTCAAGGCTTGTTACCTTGTTGTGCCTTGTTCTTGACGAATCCATACTCAGTTACTCATTTCCTGGTTTCCTTTTAGGTGACTTACAAACTGAAAAAGTAAAGAAAATTAAAGTACCTAGGCTATCATTATTTCTTCCCCCTTCTACAGCAGGCATAATTTTTGCTCTTGTAAGTGCTTTTGTACCTATCTCCATCCATCATGTCCTTCCTGAAATAATTCTGATAACTGCTTTCAAGCAGTTACAGCTCTAATATTCATCCACTTTTCCAAGATTTTGGGCAAATGTAATATGGCACAGTTAACTTTGAATTATTTGACTTATATATTTTCGTAATACTTTCTTTCCATATTCTGTCCTGGCACTATGTCTCCCATATATATATATGCGCATATATGTATATATATGATCGTATTTATTTTTTAGATAGCTTTTAATTGCATGAGCCAGTGAATTACAATTGACCTTCATGATAATAACAGTCAATAAAGTCAGTGAACAGATTTCTTGGCACAATATGTCAGTAGTTTGAGTTCACCTCCAAGCTGCTGCCCAACCAGTAGTTTTTCTTGGTCTTCCTCTTACTCAGAAGTGTATTTATAGAACTTTTTATCCTTCATCTCCTGCTAATTGTACCTCAATTTATTTGTTTATTTTTCCAGCACTGCCTTTGCACACTCATTCTATTTTTTTTATACTTATATTTCACAGGTTCTGCTTTGAGATGTTTTCATTTTATGCTTGAAGTCAATTAAAAATTGAGTTCTAGCTGAGATGACTAAAATTTAAAGTATTTATGCCCATATTTCTATCCTTCCATTGTACTGGGGCAATCAACATCTTGTTTCTTTCTTTTCCTTTTTGTTGGAAGAAAAAAAAAAATGCTGCTTTTCTACTGATTCATCTTTTTCTGTATTTCTGTCGTGGACAACCTTGTTTGCCATATCTTGCATATCTGACATCAGTTAGAACTATTCAAACACCAAAAAAAAGCACCTTTTTCTAATGTGGCCAGTACCCTGCCCCCAGCTGAGGCAAAACAGGCCAAAGGGGCTCTGGACACGACTCTTCCACTACCTTACAGGTTGTTAATGATACTCCAGGTGGCATAAATGGGGCTTTTTTAATCCAAAGATGGGATTCATCTTTTTGTATTTTGAAATTCTATTTCTTTCCTTTTTTTCTTTTAATACAGTGTAATTTGTAATTATCAAATACCCAGATTGAGTAGGGTGGTTTTTTACTCTTTCAGCTAAGGAAATAAAACCTCTCTTTTAGAATGGAATATTTTTCAGGAAGTGTCTGCATCAGGTGTTCCATATATTCCCTGAGCCATAAATGCACTATTTACAGTGGTTTGAAAAAATAAGTCAGGAAAGTTGAAACAATACAATGGAATGTAAGAAGAAGGGTTGGGTGTGGAGGAGGGAACCTTTTCTGAAGTATAATTCCATGCCCAAAGTAAACCACACTTGCAGCCCTTGAGTTGCTCTGCCTTCCTTTAGGTGCCCACTGATATTTTAAGTTAACCTTAAAATCCTGGGTGCTCCAGGCCTGGCTTCCCAGTAAGTCATTTTACATGTCATGGTGCAGAAACCAGAGTGAGTCAAATCACTTAAATAGAACTTTTATTGTACAAAAGAGAGCAAGTTACTGGCAGAGCACTCTCTGGTTGTCTAATGTCATGAATTTACCTTCTCCACTTGAAATTATTTAGCAGACATTTATAGTTTTGTGGTTGGAAGCCAAAAAACAAGCAAGCTTCTGTTTTCAGTCTCTCTGATCAATAACATTGCTTCCTCAAATGCTATTAATACTGCTTGAGTATAGCAACATCAGTGACTTAAAATGTTGATGAGAGGTGACAGACACTTTACACATATTCACTCTCCAGTACCATTAAAGCTGATAATGGCTCTTCTACAGCCCCAAGCTGGGCTAGGAATTATCAGTGTTATTGTCTTCCTTCACTGAAAAAAGTGTCTTGTAAATCTGTGTTCCCCTATTGATAGGTAAAAAAAGATGTTTGTTGTTTGTTTGTTTGGGGTTTTTTGGTTTATTTTTGTTGTTGTTCAAGAATGGATGTTGAATTTTAGTGGAAAACAATTTTCTAACTGGATATTATGAAAATAGGCATTTCTGAAGTCCAGAGAAACATGGAAGAATGTGTGCAGTCCAGTTTGTTCACCAGAAAACGAGATGTTTCACTCAACAAAATGTCTTGTGATCAGCCAGTCTACCTCTGTCTGCTGTATTTCTTTGAAAGGCACTGTAAGAATAATTATTTGCAATTATTCAGAAAATGTCTTTAAGAAGAATTTGGGGAAGAAAAAAATTGACATACACTTTCAAACCCCCACATTATTTTTAAGTCCAGTTATTTCCCCAAGCACTAATGGGACAGGGATAAGCAGTTATCTGTTGTGTTCACAGGGTCTGTCTGTGCTGGCTGGGGAAGCCGATAGACATTGAGGGTAACAGACCTTGTTTGTTCTGCAGGTCTCTTGCACTGACATGATGAATGAGAGAAAAATGTGACAATGTGATGTGGAAGCTGAGAACAAACCAAACACAATTCAGACAAAAATCAGCAAAAGGCAGTGGAAACAGCTTTCAGGGGGTTTTCTATGAGGGAAGCTATTCCCAAGGTTTTGGTTGTCTTGGCCCACTATGTGGACACATAGTTTATATTACCTGGCTGGGCATTCTGAGTCACAGTGCTCTCTCCAAATTAATTTCAGTACCACTGGCAATGATGCTGTTTCCCTGGAATCAATGTGTCCAAACAGATTTGAGTCTCACAGGAGCACAGAATGCAAAGGTTAAGCTTAGAAAGAGACTTGATCATTTATCTGAGAAATTTGATTTTGATTAACATAGGTTATCATTCAAAAGTAAAATAACTATTCACAAATCCTCATGAAAGCTGCTTTAAGAATATCAGTTCTGGTTATTACAGGGGCTTGCTATTTGACAATCATCAAATACTAAGCCATCCTTTGTATCAACCATGTTTTGCAGTTTCAAAAAATAATCTCAAATATTACTGCTTTTGTCTCCTTATGCCAGTTACAGGATCTTCTACCCAGAGTAGGTGTACAGCAGTATCTAAACTTGTCATATAGAAATAGTTTTTAACATAAAGAGTAAATGGTGAGACAACAATAGTTCATCAATATGGAAAAGTCCAGAGTGGGACATACAGCATGTACTTATAAATAAAGTCCCATGTGAACTGTGTTCTGGGGCTCAAGTCTGTCTGTGTCTTAGTGGCAGTCAGTGCTTGCCTAATGCTTTCTTCTGAAAATGACACATATCTATGTGGGTTTTTTGATATGTTGCCTCGCTCCTGCCTTTTAATATGGGGTACTCAAATTATGTTGATGCTATGAAAAAAATATGTTTTCTGTCTGGTCTGTATTTTTTTTTCAAGTAGCTCTTAATATTCAGTTTGTCTTTCTCGGTGTCACTGAGCACAGAGGCAATACTTTCAGAGTTTTATCTATAATGATTGCAAGAGCTCTTTCCTCTGTAACTACTCAGTAGAGCCCCTCTCAGAGAATATAAGGTTATGATTAATTGCTAATAATTTGGTAATCATCAGTAGATCTCTGGAATAATGGAAAGATATCATTACCACTAGGGCTTCATCAATGATTTCATGTATCTGAGCTGCTTGGGGGTGTGTGTGCTCTGTTACTGATTCTGCTTTTTTGTGCTGGCAGCCAAAACTTAACACACACTGCTGCTGTTTTGCTGGTCTTCATTTTGTCTCTGCTTCCAGTAAGTGTTTACAATGAATTATTTAATATTTCTCTGTGCTTTCTCAGTAGGACTCTGTGATTCAACAGTCCATTGGCTTCTGCAGCAAAGTTGTGGCTCAAAAGTTCCTCCACTGCACCCAGCTTCTGCCCTCCCATATGTTCTGTCTGGCTGTTTCTGAATCTTAGCTCACTAAAATGTGCTCCTTTTTAGCCTGAATTATTTTAGTGTCTGTACATAAATACTGCTGTGCTGATAGGTGGATCTGTGGCAAAGGGCCATGAGCCAGTGACTAGCTGCATTTCTGAAACTGCAGTGTCACTGCAGAGCTAAAGAGAGGAATTCCTAAATATCTCCAAAAACTTGGTACACAGCAGCTTCTTGCTTGTTGTGTAGCTGGAGCTTGAAACCAACTTCTAGACCACTGTCCTCTCCCCCAGTGTGCTGCAGGTAGAGTGTGGGTGCCATTTACACCTGAGCTGTTGTTAGCAGCCTGAAAGGGGGGTTCTCAGCTGCTTCAACTCCTGTGTTGGCTTTCAAATAGATGTATTTGCATGCCTCTGCCGTTTTGCTCTGTTTAGAAAATGTCATTTTAACAGGTTATGGGAAATTCCTACAGAGTCAAGATGAATCTAGAGCCACAGTTCCATGCATAAAAGTGTTCTGGGTAGTTGAGTTTCTACCTGTACAACAAACTGGAGGGAATCTTGATCCTGACAGAGATCAGAGACTATTTTACTGCCATGTATTTGGCTTCAGGGGAGGGGAGTTTTACCCTCTGTGTCTCTTGCTGATCATCAAAGCCCAATGCTGATGCTGTAGAAGGGTCTTCATGTCCTAAGGAGCAGGGGAAAAAATTCAAATAATACACTTGTAAGAGTACCTATATTACGAGCATTTTAAATGCTGTTTTACACTGTGTATAAAATGTTGTGCCATCTTAGTGAAAGAGAAATGTGTTGAGACTTTCAGACTCTGTGAGGTGTTTTTCTTCTATAGCTCAGACATCCAAGTTTCCCCTAATTAGCAAGGTTTTGTATAAAAGGATAGCAACTCAAAGGTTCATAGCTATTCCTGTAATTTGATTATAGCTGTAATGTCTGTGTGACACCTTCCTGCCTATGATGTTGTGTGTAATCCTGTGTGCAGCTACAGCTCTGGGAAGTTCTATATTAAACTCGGTGCTGTGGTTACTCGTGAATGAAATTACTGGAAGAGCCTTGGATGAAAAAGTACATGGAAGGATTTAAGGCAGAACATGGCAAAGCAAAGGCTGCAATTATCTGCAGCTGAAAACAAGTAGCTTTTAATATGTCCATTCACCTAAGAAGGGAGGGAGAATTACAGACCACGTGCTCTTTCTCTCCCTTTTTCTATCATTTCTCTTCTTCTTTTTCCTTTATACAGTTTATCACCCATAATTTCAGGATGTGTTTTGTTTCTTTAAGCTGTTTTATCTATAGGCTTATGAGGTCAGTCATGTGTGAATTCTTTTGTTAGTCACCTCACCTTTTGCCTTGATGATAGAAAATTGATCAGGCCTAAAGTACAAGTTCAATAGACAACCCCCTTGGTCCTTTGTCTAGGAGAATAGCTACCATTGAAGGCCATGAGCAGGTTGCTATTAATATGACAGCCTGCTCTATCTCCCACTGTAATTTATAATGAAATACCTAATCTCCATTATTTTGATCCAAGCAGGCGATCCCATGAAAAAGTCTTTTCATCCAGTTCCCAATGGCAGTTACATGAGAAATGGCAAACCAATAATTTTTGTCAAGTTTTTTAAGCCAACAGAAATGCTTTTCCACTGCTACAGTTTCAAAAGGCACAGATAAAGCTCATTCACTGAGATGAATGAAAAAGCCATCTGGGGTTTTTCTTTTTGACTTCCTTTCCTTTTCTCCATCCTTGTAATCAAATTTGAGCAAAATCAAATGGGGCTTTCTATGAAAGTACCTTTTGTTGATCTGAACGAGCTGGTAATTTACAAAATACCCTTCCTTTGTGAGGAAGGCTAAAGAAAAAAAGAATCAGTAGCTTTTAAAGCTGGGCCTTGGTGGGACTCTAAATGCAGTGAAAGCAGTCTGTGTTGAGAGATTGAAATGCATTTCAAAGCCAGGCCTGAGTCAGGGTACAGGGAAGAAAAAACCTATGTGCATTTTATAAGAAGAAAAACCTGAATGGGAAGGGGAAAAGAGAGAGAGAGGAAAAATCTGGATAATACATTAATCATTATTTTGGAAATTGTCTTCCTTACTGACACATACTGCGTAACTAGTGATTGAGAACTTGGATTTTTGTTCTATTATAGGCATCTCAACGTTTGTCTGTGCTGCTTTAAAGTTTGAGAGGCAAGGATCCTTGAACACTGCTGGACTATGTTTTAAATGTGTATATATATTTTTTCAACTTTGCTTTTTGTGGTTCTTTTTCCTTTTTTTTTTT
>WAAE01005868.1:1259-25661 GCA_013400495.1 Nicator chloris
GGAGAAAAGAAAATTTTTTTTTTTTTTTTTTTTTACCATGAGGGTGGTGAGACACTGGAACAGTTTGCTGAGAGACTCTGTGGATGCCTCACCACTGGAAATGTTAAAAGTCAGGTTGTATGAAGCTTTGAGCAGCATGATTCAGTGAAACCTGTCCCTGCCTATGGCAGATGTGTTAGACTAGGTGTTCATTAAGGTTCTTTCCAACCCAACACTGTGACTCTATGCTATAGAGTACTTTGTTCAATTCTATAGCTCTCAAATCTGCAACTTGCCCCACTGACAGAGTAATCATTGCAGCATGTCTTCTATATGCCTGCAAGTTGACAGAGAAACAGAGGCTGGAGAAGTTTGCTACAAGTGGTCTGAGGCTCTCCTTAGCACTCAGCTGACCACAGCTTGGCAGCACAGAAATGGCAATTATGCAGAAACTCTTCTAGATGTCACACCAATTATTTTTAATTATTTGGAGCATACATTGTATGATTCAGTTATCTGAAGTGTATGTAAGATTAGAAATGTTCCAGAGAATTCATTGCAGCTTACTGGTACCATTCAGGGCTTGTAGAAGTCTGTTCCCTTCTCCAGCAGCATCTGAAGGCCCAACAGGATACAGAGTGAATTTCAAATGGCACCAAATACTTCTAGGAAACCATCCCCATTGGCTTGAAAATGTGTGGGTGGAAAAAAAAGCACAAAGTTCACAGGTTCACTAAAACATGATTCCCACGGGACAGATATTGGGGCAAAACATCCAATCAGTCATTTTTAAGCAGTTTTAAAACACAAACTTTCTTTAATCAGGTTTATTCTCATAATAAAAACAAAAATCCTCTAACAATTCTAAGTTGTTACAATATCCATGTAAATTACTTCCTGGCAAATCACATACGAGTTTCATTCTGATCATTGTTGCACACTGAGCTCAAATGCTTTCTTTTTTAGACACCAGTATCTTCTCGTGAAATCACATTGCATTATATATTTTGGATTTATTTTTTATTATTAGTGGCATAAGTTGTTGTTGAGATTTGCTGTTAGAGGATCTCAGTATTTAAAAGACACTTTTTTAGGGTACTTTGGGTACACAGTCCTTAAAAACCAATAGATAAATAGACAAATTCCCTTGTGTCTTCTGAACTGCTTCTTTTTTATTAGTGTGATTTATGTGTTTCAAAGGAAGCATTTACTTTCTTATACTTTAAACCAAAATTACATTCACTTAGAGGAGCAAGGCATGGGTTTAGCTGTCCTTAAAAATGTCTATTTAGGATTCACTGGAAAAGGGACACATTTCAGGAGAGGAATTCACATCTAAAGAAGGAAAAAAGCCTTTCTGTGACCCCAACACCACCCAGTACTGAATCACATCCTAGATAGGCTGGCTTCTACAGAGTGGGTGGACAAAAAGGCTATTTGAAACAATATTTGAATTTGATCACTGCCTATGACAGTTGGCAGCCTTTCCCAAGGCATAAGTAACAGTGCCACGATCTTTGTACCATTGGCACTAGTGCAGAAAAGAAGCAGAGAAAATGTGGGTGGAAAAAAGGCACGAAGTTCACAGGTGTCAGTTTAGAACTAGAAAATGGAAAAGTCAGACATCAGAAAAATTGTAAACTATGAGGAATGGTACAATTTTCCCAGGAAAGCAACATCATCTAAAATGCAGTGTGGAATTTGTTCAAGTGCACTTTCTGTTGGATTATTGCAAACATTAAAAAATAACATGAGGCTCATAAATGTCACCTGGGAATAGCACTATAATAAATAGTGCTATTTTTTATAATAAATAAATAATAGTCAAACTATAATTATTTTCTTAACAGCTGGAGTCTTCCAGTGTTCTTTTATGTGATTGGGGTTTTATTTCCCTAGTTTTTGATAACTGCTGGAGAATCGATTCCTATATGGGATCTTCTTCACTAGACGACCTTACTAAGCTTTAACAGTAAGAAAGAATGGATTAGGCAATAAAAAGATGTTTTCCACTGAAATAAGTAGAGCTGTGGTAATTTGCCTAGTCTGGTTCTAGCTCTGGAAAGCCAATAATGCACACAGGAAAAAAGGCTGTGGTTTGGCAATGCCTAGACCTGCAGCTAAAATGGAGTCACTGAAAAGTAGTGCAGTGATAAGTGTGACAGAGAAAGCCCTTGGATATCCTGAAGCATTAAGCACACAGCTTTAATCATGTGCAGGATTACTTTGTGGGATCAAAAAAAAAAAAAAAGCCATCATGGTGACCTAGCACAGTAGATATTACATACATTAAAACTCACAAGCAAAAGTAAGAACTGAAAAGTGTCTGCAGGTACTGATAAGAGCAATGAAAAATGTGGTCAGTTGTCTTTGTGTGAAAAAAACATTACCTTTGGCACCACAAACATTTATTTAGTGACAAATTATTTATTATTCATGACCAGCATTAAATAGCAAGGAGCAAAATAATTGTTTATGCTGGATACATAATATTTAATAATTATTTAGTAGTCCAAGTCTGTGTTCAAACCTAATCAATTCATTCCCAAATGGCACTTTTCAGTGGAATTCTAAAGACAAGGACAAAATTGGACATACTTCCATTATATTAATACAAATACCAAAATCCCTTAGGATTAAAGTTTTTGCAGGAGAAGTTCATCATATAGGACAAGAGTTAATGGACTAATTATGAAATTATGAAACTTTACCAAGGCATTTAAAGCTGCAGTAATTAAGTAGTTTGGCAGAACAAGTCTTTCAAATGAGGTCATCTGGGAAAGACACTGCAGTGTTGGTTCTGGGACTGTTGGGTAAAAATTGACCCATCGGGAAGAGGATTATTTAGGTCTATGGAATAGTGAAAAATTAAGGAATAATGTGATATGAAGTTCTCAGTTATTGTTTAGATAAATCATCACACTAAGACCAACAACTGTATCTTGCTTTATGCTCAGAAGATGAAAATACTGGATCTTGAGTTGAGAGCAGAATAAAACCCTACTAATGGTTGCTTTGCTATATCCAAGATATTTCTGACTTGGAGTATACCAAAGAGTTAACATTGTGCATAAAATTATTCTTAGATATTAAAATTCTCGTATGAAGGATCATTCTACCTAAAAGGAACTATTTACCAAATAGGTGATTGAAATGGATAGAGAGCTTCTATGCAATTGTGATAAGATGACTTTGCAGTTTGGCCACAGAGATGTAGAAATAAGGGTCTGTCAACACCCTGACACTTTATAAAGCAGGTGTGTCCTGTATAATTGTGTATCTATATATTATATACATATATAAACTTATATATATAGATAATTATATATTTTCCAAACTCCTCTCCATAAACATTAGTTCAGACACAATTACTGAGCTCTGGAGCTGAGTCCATGTATTTGTCTATTTTAAAGCCCTAAGCATGACAAAGGCAATATCAACTACAAACCAGCTTGCACAACAGGAATGGAACTTGTTTCAGTCAGATCATCGTTGTATAAAAATACCAACTCACAACCAAAATATATGAAGTAATACATCCATTTGACCCAACAGTCTATTACTTCACTTCAAGCATCAATATTAGTTTTGATTGGATTTTGTCTTGTTTGAGCTTCCAGTCACTGAGTTTCTCTCTCTTTTTTTTTTCCCCTGGATTCTGCTTATTATAATTTTCAGATTTTTTTTTTCATAAATACTGAGTTTCTTCTTTTAGTATAATGCAGGATTGCTTAAAGTTCTAGTGGTCTCTGATACCTTTCACTTTTCAGCATGTTTTTAAATTAAATTAATTAATAACTAGATAGAGAAGGAAAATTACTTTCTTCTTTGTTACTGTCTTATAGATACAAAGTTTATATTTGCCCAGTTAGATGTTGTCGCTGTTGCTGCATTGACAAACGACAAGAAGTCAACTTCTTTCAGGCTGAAGATGTCTAACTTCCATAAACAAAATGAACCTCCTTTATAGGGTCTCACACAGCTGGACATGATTGGTCCATTGTTCACCACCCCACACCATGAGTGGCTAATTAGAAACAACACCTCTAGGTGAACAAGTTCTAGGTGGAAGAGATATTTACATTCTTTATGACAATTTCTCAGAGTATGTTGTGGGCAAGTCTTATCTGTTCTCACAGGGCTCACCGCTGCTCTCAGCCACTCCCAGGCTCGCAGGCTAAAATCAGACCCACAAGATGTTGCAGCTTTGTTTGGGAATTGCACATTCAGTTCATTATTGATGTTTTTCCAAAGATATTTAATCTCCCTGGTGATAAGGAAGACGCCCTTTTATAATAATATATCCAATAATTTATCCAATAGTAACTCCATTTCAACATGATATATGCTCCTTGCTTCTGGATTTGTATTATTTGATTTAAAGCAATGGGATACCAGAATAAAAACACCAACTCCAAGATAATTCTCAATGAAAACAGTTCAAAGAATGAAGAAGTCTACTTTCAAACAAATATCTGAAATGACATGGCAATGTATATGGCTCTGGTCTTTTGAACAGTGGTCAGAGTATCTTCCTCACTCTAACAAATTATAACTACAGCACTTAGAAAAGCTGTATATAGTCATCATATTGCACAATGCTTCCCATGTTACCTGGGAATTACTATTTCCTTACCTCGTCTGATGTGTCTCATGGAAAACCTTTCTGTTACCTATATCACTGCAACCTAGTGCACCCATCTCCATAGGGAACATCCAAATGACAATTTGTGTAATCCTCCAACCACTGGCATTTGACAGTCACTTCTACAAAATTTCCAGGTGGATGCTTCTGTAACAAAGTGTTGAAAGTTTACAGTACCTTCCACTGAGAGCTCTTCTCTGTACAGCACAAATTTGTTCTCCAGACAACCTATTCATAAATGAGCTGAAGAGTGTGAGCTCTGAGGTCACAAAGTCTGCTGATGATATGAATCTATTCAAAATAAAAAAAGACAGGAGATCACTATGAAAAACTACACAGGGAGCTTATGAGATTGAGTGACTGGGCAGTAAAATGAAAGATGAAATTTGGTGTAGATTAATGTGAAGTGATGCATGTGAGGAGAAAGACCCTCAGTTTCCTGTATAAAATGACAGAGTCTGAGGTGACCATTAATGCTATAAAAGACTTCAGGTTATGACAGACAGATGAGTGGAAAAATGCACTCAGTACCTGACAGAACAACCAACCAACAGAAACAAAAAGAGCACCAAGCCAAAATCTACAGATCACATCCTGGAACTTACAAGAAAATTATTTGGGATAAAAGAGAAATCAAAACTATATCAATGTACAAATTAGTGGATCACCCTCATGCTGAATCCACAGAGTATTCAGAGCAAGAGCATTCCTGTCTACACCAAGCAGTGTCCATTTTGTACAGAAACCAGCACTCCAAAGGAAACAAAATTACAGCCTGATGCAGTCAGTTTGAAAATGAGTCATGCTGACAGCCCTGATCTGAAACAATCACTGAGTAGAGTAATAAAGCCTTTGTTTCATTTGTCTAGCAAAAGGACGGAAAAACACTTAGTAAAAAGTTTGTGGGAATGAGGAATATTTGTATTTGTCTAGCTTTTGTGTATATACATGTATATCTATATATATGTCTAAAGGAAGACAAGCTTTCAGAGGAACAAGCTTTTCACTAGGACAAACACAGTAAGTATCAAACTAAATCGCAAGTGTCATCAATTGAGATATAATTTTTATACGAGAGAAAAAATAGACTTTTCCTATCTGTGGGCAGAGGGAAGAAGTGACTGGAAAATTGTAAAGGGTTGTGAACCTATTCAGTCTATGATTCCACTAGTTATGAATTTTAGTTGCCAAGATCGTAGATGACCATTGAAGAACAATACTCAGATGTAGTGATTGGTGGCAAAAAAAGGGGTTGGAAAAAGCCCATATATGATCAGCAACTTGCCTATGGAAAGCAAGAATGTGATTTTCTTCTCTAAAGAGATGAGTTTGCTTTAAACTATCATCTTCTTCCCCAAGGATTTAGGAAACCTTCTTCATTCAGAAGAAAGACTTATAATCTTGAAAATTTTCATGAAATGAAGTGCTTCACTCAAATTTATTTCACAAAACATGGCTAAAGAACTATGCAACATACTTTATTCAAAGATTCTTAGATTATTGTACACATCCAACATATGTAAACACGTACAGCTTCAGTTTATTCCTCCATGTGAGGAATTGTAACAGTATCTTACCTATGTAAATTAGAGATATTCCTGGATTGGGTGCTCAGGCAGATACTTTGGTGAAGCTGCTTCATTTCATGAAAATTTCATGAATATTCCACGTGGAATATCCATAGTGGTAACAAAGCCCAAGCATAAATGGAAGAGCCAGTTTTATTTTTCTTCTGAAAGACTTATTACAGTATGAACAGTTTTCTAGACATTTGTGTTAAGTACAGCTCTATCCCTTAAATATTCTGGGACATTTTTTACTTTGTGTGAAATTTAGTTCAGAATGTGTCCTCAAGACCCTCCACTTCTGCCAGTTCAAACCCTCAAAGTGAGATGAGCAGAAGAACTAGTTTGAGAATCTAAGAAAGCACAGGCTTTCTCCAAAATATTGTTTAGTGCTTTCAAGACTAAATTTGTGCTGGCCACGGCAGTAGTGACATTTACATCTTCTGAGAGGCAGCTAAACAGCATTATGCATAATTTTTGTACTAAGATTTATAAATAGGTGTCCAGATGAGATTTGCTTAAAGACAGCCCAAGTTTGCAGTAGTATGCTGTACTTTGCTTTACACGGGTGCATCCATAAAATATGTGATGGAGTCCTAGATTTCATGTCTTAACACTAATAGAATATTTTGGATTGGAGGGAACTATCACAGATTACTTAGTCCAACCCCCTTGCCATAGGAAGAGATGTCTTCTACTAGTTCAGGTTGCTCAAAGCCCCATCCAACCTGACTTTTAATGTTTTCAGTGATGGGGCGTCCACAACTTCTCTCAGCAGCCTGTTCCTGTGTCTCACCACTGTCATCATAGGAAATTTCTTCCTTATCTCCAATATAAACCTACCTTCTTTAAAACCAGCCCTTTGTCCTGTTACTGCAGGCCCTGTAAAAAGTCTCTCTCCATCTTTCTTATAAGTCCCTTTTACATTTTGAAAGGCCACAATAAGGTTATCCTGGAGACTTCTCCGGGCTGAACAACCCCCCCTCTCTCAGCCTGCTTTTTAGGGCACTATTTCTATTAAAGCCAGGAAAAAAACTTCCAGAAGTATTCCAGGGATGGGCACAGACTAATTGTTAAAGATGAAATTATTTTTGGATGGCACTAATGCAATGAAATAGCATTGAGTTTTTCCTGGTTTTCCCCTGAATAAGTCCAAATCTTTCATCGGGAAAGAGCAAGAAACTGAATGAAAGAGAATATAAGTATGCCTAAAGAATTTTAATAGAGGAAGAACACAGTCTTTCTGATTGCCTATATATTTCTGTCCTGCAGTGATGTGCAAGCTCACTAGGGAACAGGGAAGAATAGTGAATAAGAGTAAATTATATGCTAGGGAAGTAGAAATTATTAATTATTTCTGTTGCTAGAAGCTTTTCATGGACTGTCTTATATTGGTCTATAAAGAAGGAAATGCATCTGAGGGGCAAGGGTATGAAAAAAGAATGACCCTAATTTCCTGTAATAGGTGAGCAGCTGGCACACAGTCAGGCACAAAGAGTTACAGTAAATGGGGTGACATCAGGCAGGCATCCAGTCACTAGTGGGATTCCACAGGGCTCCATCCTCAGCCCAGTTCTCCTCAACATCTTCATAAACAACTTGAATGCAGGGCTTGAAGGAATACTAAGTTTGTCAGTGACACTAAACAGGGAAGAGCTGTTGACAGCCTCAAAGGAAGAAAGGCCCTGCAGAAGACCTTGACAAAGTAAAAAGATGGGGTATCACCAACTGCATGAAGTTCAGCAAGGGAAAGTTCTGGATTCTGCATCTGGGGCAGAGCAACCCTGGATGCATGTATAGACTAGGGAGTGAGAAAAGCACTGTGTAAAGGGGCCTGGGGCAAGCTGGACATGAGCCAGCAGTGCCCTGGCAGCCAGGAGGGCCAACCCTGTCCTGGGGGGCATCAGGCACAGCATCACCAGCTGGGCAAGGGAGGGGATTGTCCCACTCTGCTCGGCACTGGGGCAGCCTCACCTCCAGTGCTGGGGGCAGTTCTGGGTGCCACAAGATAAAAAAGACATTGAACTATTGGAGAGTGTCCAAAGGAGGGGAATGAGGATGGTGAAGGGCCTGGAGGGGAAATCATATGAGGAACAGCTGAGGTCACTTGGTCTGTTCAGCCTGGAGAAGACTGAGGGGAGACCTCATTACAGTCTACAGATTCCTCATGAGGGGAAGAGGAGGGGGATAGGCACTGATCTCCTCACTCTCATGACCAGTGACAGAACTTGAGGAAACTGCATGAAGCTGAGTCAGAGGAGGTATAAGTTGGATATTGGAAAAAGGTTTTTCACCCAGGACAGCTGAGCACTGGAACAGGCTCCCCAGGGAAGTGATCATAGCACCCAGCCTAGCCTGTCTGACTGCTTGGACAATGCTCTCAGGCACATGGTGTGATTCTTGGGATATTCTGTGCAGGGTCAGGTCCTCCATATTGAGGACTACTACCACCAAAATATATCTGCCAACATCCTCACATAAGCTTGCCTGAAATAAGTTGCAAGTAACTGGTCACAAAGTGTTTGTAATTATGGTAAACAGGACTGTTTTGTTCTACTGATATTGTATATTAATTAAATGGCAAGATCTGAATTGGAAATGCTGGAAAATGGCTTACTCTAGGTCAGAGGGCTATGACACCTATTGGGTTTTACATACTTTCTCTGTTTCCTGAGATGTTTTTCCTGAAGGGAAGGATAAACTACAGGGAGTGAGAGGACAAGAAATTTTTGTGATCATTGTTGAACTGCAGCCAAATAGGGTACAGTAGAAAAGTGGACTTCTGTAAAGTGAGAGTGATACAATTTCCCACACACCATCTCTTCATGTCCTTTATATTTAGCTTCAAAGCTGTTTGGGATCAGACATCCTTTTGACAGAGGTTACAGACAATGACTGCCAGGCTGATATCCTTGTACAAGGGAATGGATGCCAGCAGCATGAGAAGCAGAGTCTGCAGGGACCTCTCTACCAAGGTTTGCAAAGGTGGGAACAGGTAAGACCTGCACCACACACAGTAACTTACTTCATACCATGCAAAGGGTAGAAGGGATACTGAAGTGCTTGGTCCCTGGGGAACGACACACTATACATACTTGGGGGGAAAAAACCCTCTTTGTTCACATGTGTAGGACAATCTAAGAAACTTGGATTTAGGTAATCTAAATGATGGTGTTTGAAAAGAGATCATAGGAAAATAAAGGTCAAATTTTCTGGGACCAAAGTTAATAGAAAACAACCCACTAACACACATCTTTTCTGTTAAATCTCTTTGTGTGAAATTTGGCTTAAAAAACCTGGAATAGGTTCTCTTGCTTTTAAGGTGAGGGCATGGTAAGGGCAGAACAGTAGTTTTGGCAAGTCTGAGAAGCAATCTATTGCTTATTTTTGTTGACCTTTGCATTCACCTTGCTGCTGAAAGAATATTTTTTCAGAATTATGCGGAGAGGAAATCTGTTCATAATAAAGGCCCGACTTTTTCCCTTCTTGCTCAGATTTTATCCCTAATAAAGGATGTTGGTACATGGTACAAGCACCCATGGGAGCTATAAACATAGTACTGGAGTATTTTTTTTACTGTTTGGGACCCTGAATCATGTTAGGGTAGAATAAGAAATAATAAATTAAAGATAAAAGGCTTTTGATGCTACTGCTTATATGTATTATTCAATAAATGTCCCATGCAGACTGCATAAATAGCCCTGGTAACACCCAGAACTTCCCCCTCTCATGTGAGTGTTTAAAACATTAGTGTACAGAATCAAGGCTTTGGGAAGCAGAAAAGTTCATGCAGTTAGAGAACTTGTTCCACAACCACCAGTCTGTGATGCTGAAGAGGCATCCTTTGTCCTTAGGACTGATTGTGTTAGACTCTTGTTACAGTCAGTGGACAGAAACAGGAACATTTAATGTTGCTATTCATCTTCATCAAAGGGGTCATCTGCTGAAGAAATACTGATCACTCTCCATTGACTCAACTGTCTACGTATCTATAGAGACAGACATCTCTATATATGTCAGAAGTGTATTTTCCTGTGGTCAAAGGACACAAATACTAATCCCCAGGGATTTCAGTGGAACACAGATGTTTCAAAAACAAAGTCAGTGTGAGATGGGTAATAAATATTGTCCTAGGAGACTGGCAAAACCAGACCTCAAGATTTTGAGGCTGGGCATCCCAAATTTGCAGACACTTTCAACTTTTTGTTCCTAAAGATCTTTTTTATCCCTGTGAATAAAATTAGTGCAAATTTACCTTGGAAGGCAGTTATAAAGTCTGTAAATCTGTATAATTTTGATAATCATCAAAATCATCTGATAGACCAGAGAAGAAATAACATGCACTAGCTCTGGATAGGGACACAACTACCTTGCCAAGAAACAACTTACAGGGCTGTGAACCGAATGACACTTTGTCATCATTCTTCAACTGAGTATAATTCATCCTGTGCAGTAACAGCCAACATTCTGTTTCCAGGATTTACTAAAAGGTAGGAATTCTGTAATAAATGATTGAACACCCATTCATATAATTATGACTTGCAAGATGAAATGCTCTATTTAGAGAATAAAGGGTCATTGCTAGCGCTAAACTACTGTGAGGTGACAACAGCACTGGCTCAAGAGACTGTCCACAAAGACAGAAGTGACAGCAGCTCACCATGTTGGCCATTTCCCCACGGGCCTGTGGGATTTATCCATCTCCCACTCCCTTTCCTGAGAGGAAATTCTTGAAATGTATTTTTAATTATTTGTGGATATTGGATTTTCTACAAGTTATTGATAAGACACACATGATATGTATTCCATGATAATTAAACCAATAAACCATATAAGGTAATTATTGTCAGCAGCCTGAGTTAGTTTATCTTCTAGATAAAGAAAAAAAAATAAAAAAAATAAAAAAAATAAGAAAATAAGAAACCACCATCAGGTGTATTCCTTTAGTTCAGAGTAGTTACATTAGACAGGAAATGTGGTGCTCTTAAACGTGGCACATACTGAAGCAAATACTTGGCAACAGATGGTCTCAGTAGACTACTGCAGAAGAAAATGAATGGGCAGAAATAGGAACATGGGAGGTTGAGTTTAGGAGAAGGAAAATTATTATAATGGTGAAGGAGCCTGAACACTGAAATAGATTGTTTGGGGATACCGTGAAATCTGCATAACCAGGATATTTAAGATCAGGGTAAATAAACATACGTCAGGAGTGATTTAGGCAGAAATAATTGTGCCCAGGGACAGGATGTACTACATGACTTCCCTTTGTGAATTATGTCATTATATGTCTCTTTATTGATGACCTTTGAGGAGTCCAGGAATAGTGTGAGTATGGAGAATGACTGCTCCTATTGACAGCCTTACCAGTGTAGTTGCAGTTTATTTTAATGGTGCCTTTCTTTCTACAGAGGACCCTGACAGAATTTCTTTTTTTTTTGTAAGCACTTTGGAAAGGGAACACTAATTCTTACAAGAGAGTAATCAGAAATTTTGGCAAAACATTTGAAGAGCTTATGCTTTTTTATAAATATTTTTAAAAACTACAGTCATTCTCTTTATATAAGAATTTCAGGGATGAGTCTCATCAAGGACTTCAAAAGCACTTTAGGTGAGATCTGAAATTTGTTTATGACAGCAGTAATTTTCATATTACTTCTTAATGGGCTTCATGTCAGGCTTTTTGTGTGCTGTTTGTGTAGGGACTGCTATTTTCAAACTAGGAATAAGCACACAATATGACAAATATTCCTTTTACCTTGGTAAAAGTAAGTTTTTTCCATGTCCACAGTCAGCTGCATGTGTCTGACACCATGTTCCTGGGCTGTGTTGAGGAAAGCTGTGATAAATCTCTTCAATCAAGTCTGCCTGCCTCAGTGACTGCAAGAGGCTTTGACTATTTGGGCCTGTTAAGAGATCATGACACATCTTATGAAAAGACAAGCTTTGTTATCAAGATACTGCTAGCCACACAGAAAAGCATCAAACTCCCTTACCTTGTTTCTTTAAATGCATCTCAGACTGAATTTAATGGTGCTGCTATTTTTTCTCAGACATAGTTCAGACTACACCCACTCTGCCTGACATAGACAACCCCCTTAAAAAACAGAAAAAGTATTTTAAAAATTGCCTGCAATTGGACCCGTTAACATTTGTTATCTTAACGTGTCAAGACTAGAAGTCTGAAAACATGTAAGTGCTATTTAAGATAGCTACACAAATGAGCATTTTTACCCTTCCCTATGCCTTTAGGTGGGTCTTTCCCTGGCTTCCCTCCCCCTACCAAATGCAGTTACTTGCTAGATTTTTTTAAACTAGAAATATCTGTTCTCAATGCATTTTAAGAAAATAGTTATTATTTTTTATTAAAAAAAGCATAGAAGTAAGAGTTACAGTAAGATGAAGTACCTGGAGTGACAAGACTTAAAACCAGTATAACTTAAAGGTGCTTTAGGAGGAATATTAGAGAACTTTGGGAATAATTATTATTGAAAAAGGTATAAACATCATGATTTTGAAAGTAGATGGGTTCAGACTCTGTATTAAATTTTCAAAGTTTCTCTGCAGTCCAGTAGAGTTGCTGTTATCTCTTCAGATACCTTGTTGGTATCTTTTCCATGAAAAGCAAGAAAATTCGAGAAAATACGTACTTCCAAGTAGCAGTGTTGCCCAAAGCCACATTTATCTTGTACCGTTTCTGATACTGAGCCAGTGAGTAATCATGCCTTGAAACTTGGATGGTTTTCTTCAACAAAATCCAGGGGTCTACAGGAAAGAACCCGAGGGCCAACACAGCCTGTTGGTTGCTGAAGGCACAGCCTGTGACACTGGGGATCACAGCTTGAGGGTTGCAGGGTTCCTCTCCTCCGAGATGACTGATGGTTTGCGCAGCCAGAGCTCTGAATGTCAGCCTGCCTCCCTGTGGCTTGGTCTTGAGTAACACCCAATGCCTGTGCCTACGGTTAAATTACAATTTCAGTCAGGGTGCAGGAGCTAAGCAGGTGATGACAGAATGTTACTTATGGTTTTGAAGCAGTGAGATGTGCATCAGTGATGCAGGGAAGAGGTAAAAGCCAAAGGCTGTGAGGGAAAGACAGCTTTATTTAAAGGTTTTTTCTGACAAAAAACTGGAGAGTGGATACCATGAGGAGTGGTGGGTTCTTCATCTTCTTGGATATTGAGAGTCTGTATACTTTATTTCAGGTAAATAATGGGAAGCAGAATTATAGGAAGTGCTATAGAAAAGGTTGGAATAGGGGATCAGATATCTTGTTCTGGCTTTACTTAATTCACATGTAACAACTGCTCACTTACTGCATGCCTCTCAAGTCGGCTTGTCACATGCTTTTGATAATGACTTTTTGTAAACTGGAGTATTTTCTGCCATTACATCAAATACAGATGCAGCCTCTCCTGCAATAGTCCCAAAAAGTGAGGTGGGTTAGTAAATCGAGGTGTATGGGCTTAGAACAGCTGTGAGTCTTCTTAAATGCATTTGCTGGAATCATAGAAAAATTACTATAGGCATTCTAAACCACATCAAATGTAATATAAGGATCAGGATTTTTTCTTCAGGGGAGAAAGAGTTTTGATGCTTATACTGCAGTAAAAGCTACTCTTGTTTTTCCATTGTAGTCTTGGTAGTTAAAGTTTTTCAGCTGCAGTCTGAACACAGTGCACATAGATTTACACTTGACTAGTGGCACTGTAATGCCATCTTCATGCCAACTGTTTATGAAATTTCACTATAAACTGCTACTAGCTCACTGCATTTGACTGTATTATAGGTATTCTAAACAGATTACATTTAGGTTGCCTTCCCTCCCACCCACTCCACTTTTAAAGGTTTTTTGGCTTACTTTTCCTAAAACGTTTGAAGTCTTGGAGTAAGAATAGTATTTGAACATTTACCTAATAAGGAGTAAATAGTTTAATAATTTATCATTGTTTCAGTCATACTGAAGTTCAGTCTTTCAACAGTAATGCCAGCTAGAGTGAACTTAAATAATCATTTGACTCTTATCAATAAATACTGAGGAAGCTTGTAACTTGTAAACTTGTAACTAGTAGAGTGTGTGTCAAACAAAATGGGCAGTTGGTTTGACAAAATTAGCTACAGTATTAAACCACAGCCAGCTATCTCTCCTTGTATGCTTCTCCTTAGATTTGTACTCTCTTAGACATCCAGTTGCAAGTGATTTTTTAAATAATTTTTTCACTGAAGTCCACAATATGATGTAGGATATTTTCAAAATAGATGCTCTTTGAACAGTTTAGTCAGCTCCAGTTACTGATAAGAAATGGTTGAAACTCCTGCTTGCTTTGTGGAAAATATTTCTGAAGAAACAGAAACAGGTGTTTCTGCCTACAAAGTAGTCTTGTTTATCGCTTAGAAAATAAATATATATAAAAAATATATCCTTGTCACCTACTAAGTGTTGAGGGTTTAGTTAATTTTATTGGTTGTTTTTAAAAATTCTTTTCATTGTTTTGGGCAACTCTCAAAGATTCAGTAGAGCTGTTTAACAAGAAAACAATGCCGCCAGAGCAACTGGGCAACTACTGGACAGGGCCTAGTCTGGACATTAATGTGTGTTCATTCCATAGCCCTTTGCTAGGACATTTGCAGAAACAATGACATTGTTTTACTTGGAGGCAAAGGCAACAGCAGGGTGCTGTTGCTATGTCCTGCACATGGAGCACAAGGCACTTCTGAAGCCCTGGTTTGTTTTTTCAGGTGACACTGAGCAGGACAAGGAAAGGCTTGGTCTTTACAAATTTGTTTACAAATGAGAAAGTAGGTTAAGATAAGGTTATCTTAACCCATTTTGATTGCATGGTGTTATTATAACACCTCTTATTTCTTTTTTCCTCTGAGATAAGTCTACTCATCCTTCATGAATTTCTGGGACTTTTCATCTATTTATTGTTCTTGTGTTTTTCCTCTCCTTACTTTCAGAAACCAGGAGACAGCAGAAGAGAGGTTTCTTTCTACCACACTGTTCACTGCCATATCCATATGGGAAGTGCGTAGAGCGGCTTTTGAACTGATGCTTTTTCCTCACTATTATGCAACATAAAGAGATTTGGGTTTCTTCTGCATAAATTAGGCTGTGTGTCTTGGGGATAATTTATTATCCCATCCCATTTTTGGGGTTTGTGATCTGTTTTGTTTTGCTGTGTGCTCAGGGGTGGCAGCTGTCCCTGCCCCACCCTCCATCCTCCCTGCCTCCAGGACTGTCACGACGAATGGAAACTGAGCCAGGGTTTCTGGGAAGAGTTGGGGGCAAGGGGAGAGGCAGTCTCCTCTCTTCTGGTGGGTGGTTTGACTGGACACACACGGCCGGTATCTCTGACCAAGGTTCTTGCTGGTTTTGTAGGTTTTGCCTGCTTCTTTTGTTTTTGTTATTTTGTTTGTTTGTTTATTTGGTTTTTGTGGTTTTTTGCTTGTTTGTTTGTTTTTTGTTTGGTTTTTTGTTTGGTTGGTTGGGGTTTTTTTTGCTTTGGCACTGTTACTGAGCTTGCCAGCTGGGCTTCTTTTGGTGCTCTGCTGTCAGGGAGCTCAGAGCCAGTGGGTTCCCCACCAGGAGCTTATCATTTCCCACTGGAGGCTGCCCCCACCCTCCGTAGAGCCCGGACCCGAAGGACCAGCCAGCGCTGGTAACAAAAGCCTGAGGAGCCGTTTACTGCGTTCCAGAGCCAGACTGCTACTGCCCAATCCCCACTGTACCTCCGCCATTGCTCAGGGTTTGTACTACACGGTAGCTTTTCACCCCCTACCTGCCGGAGGTTCTGCCATTCCAGCCTGCTGCTCCGGAGGTTTCCAGCTACTGGTGGTCCTTTTGCTATCCAGAGGGCCACTGGGATGGGCCGCCCCTGGAGGTTCGTAAGAGAAGCCTCTTCTCCATCCCTTCCTGCCGGCTGCTTCCACCCTCACCGCCTGCTCCCTGAGCCCGCGCCACAGCGCCCCCTGCAGCGGCGGGGGGATCACTGCACCCGCCCTGCCCGCCGGGGGCCACCAGCGCCCCTGCCGGCTGTGACCGGGACTGCACCGACAGGGGAGTGCCTGTGGCCAGGGAAACTGTTCCCGGGTTCCGGGTGCTGCTTGTTGTTAATGCCGGAGTTGTTGTTGTTTGTTCACCTTGTTATACACATTAGTAAAGAACTGTTATTCCTTTTTCTCCCGTATCTTTGCCTGAAAGCCCCTTATTTTCAAAATTATAATAATTCAGAGGGAAGGGGTTTATATTTTTCTATTCCAAGGGGGGCTCCTGCCTTCCTTAGCAAACACCTGTGTTTCAAACCAAGACACTGTGCCATAAAAGTTTTGAGACGTTAAGGATCCATTTTTTTTTCTGACGAGTGTCTGCAATGAGTTGAACTCAGGTTGTTTGGGAACTGAGACACTGGTGTTTTCACCACACAGCAACCCATTCCTATTTTCAACACTCCTAATTTACATTCAGAATAGATTATTGGGAATGATCTAACAAAGAACTTAGAGTAGTGACTGGACCACTGAAAAATCTCCGTGATCTGCTAAGGGATAATTTGTGAGGATATAGTATAAAATAAAACAATCTTCATAACAGCCACAGGCAGTTTTCCTATTTGGTATGTGTTTTGTTATGTTGCTACAGTGAAATAGCCAAGCTAGAATAGCAGTAGCAGAAAATGTACAGATGCTTCTGTTTAGCATAGTTCTGCAGAGCTCACCAAATTGTGCATCAGCTACAGGCAGCAGGAGATCACTCAATTATTTTTTCGGTGTTTTGCCAAATGTCTCAGAAAGAGGCTGCTAATATTTTGCAGGTTACTTAGAGAATTCATCTCTGAGGTCTAGGTAGCTCCTCTGGTACCACAAAGGAAATACTATATTATTGGGTCCCAGCAGTGCAGACAGCAGCCAGCATCCCATCATTTCCTGTTGCTGTCACTTGCTGCAGAGAAGTGATGCTGACAGGGTACTGTAGAGAGCAGAGAGCTGTTGGTAAGCCTATTTGATTTTCAATTTTCTTATACTACGTGCAGCATAGCTGGGTACCCTGCAGTCTCTTCTATATTGTGAATAATTCCAGTGAGTTTCATAGATTAATTAGAACGTAAAGATCCATCTCAAAGGATGAGATGCAACTGAAGAAGGAGTTATTGCATTTGAGAAAGGAGGTTTTAGTGCATACGACTGTGGGATGCTGTGGGAGGCTGGTTTTTTTTTCACTGGCTGTTGATAAATATGTCTGCTGAGGCCACCAGGGGCACAAACAAGTATTAACAAAAGGAGAGGGCAGGAGACCAATCCACCCCTCTTTCCCCTGCTGAAAACAAGGGCACATTCCACCTTTATCTCTGCAGAGGATTTGGTTTCTGAACTGCATACTGTTACAATGCTGAGAGCATATGCATTCTGCTTGCTGCACTGTAGGAGCCCTCTGAGCTTCATGTTTGCACTGGAGATATTTTTCTTCTTGGTGGCTAAAACTCAGGTGACAGAGTCTGAGCACCAGCCTCACCGCCTGCCTGTGTCTGCCGAGCATCACTGGGGGACCTGGGCTTTTGGTGGACCCCCACTCTCGGGGGCCTCTTGGTGACCTCCATTGTGCCAAAGGGGACCTCTCTCTGTCCATGCTTTTTGTCTTGAAGATGCACAGCAGATGCCTCTTACGAGGTGCTGTTATGATGGGCCACTGCTATTAATGTTTGCTTCTCTGCCCCATCTTTGACCTTACACTACTGTGCATTTTGAAGACTAAAATCATATCAGAAGGCTGATGTCATTGCAGGACAAAACAGTGGAAAAAATGGGGTCAGAGTTAAAGATTTTACTCCAGTATAAATATCTGAAATAATACAGGCACTCCTAAGTCTTGACACTGCATTTCTCTTTCCATGTGTTTCCTTTTCTTTTTAATAAAACATGCTCTGTTCCCAAATTCCTGCTTCTGTGATCGAAGTGTTAGAATTGGATGAGCTACATGTTAACCTCCTGAAAGATTAATGATCCTCTAACACAGATTTTAATTGCTCATTAGTGTAAAAGGAAGGGTTGCTGGACTGGTGGGACATAAACATTATTCATACTCAAAAATAATATCTTGCTCTGAGTTCACTTGCTAACTCCCTCTTGGAAAAAAGGGCAAAGTGCAGCCATTAAAAGGTAGAAACCAAGAAAACACAGACAAGTGCTTCTGACCTGAGTGATATGCAGGCATACTCATCACTGAAGAAGGTTAGATTGTTTTACAGGTCTGAGTGAGTGCAACTCTCTGGGATTAAGTAGAAGTACTTCTCTTTACAGCAGCAGGGAATGTAGCACTAAATGTTTAATAGTCTGATACACAGCTCAGAGAAAAAAGTCTACATCCATCACTTAATTTTATTGGACATTTGAACCGTCCACATGTTTTCTGATGTCTCCAGCTCACATCGTGACAACAAAGGAAAACACCTGGAATAGACACATTGAGATCTAGTCTAAAAATGAAGCGCTGGAGATGGGTTTGAATTTGAACTGTTTGCTTTGTTTTCTTCTGTGGGCATCCCCTGTGTACATCTGACTCAGGTCTCTTTGTCAGAGGTATGGTTGTAGCTGTTTTAAAGCCTACATTGCCTGTAACCACTGATGAGCTAATCACCACTGGCTATGCACCAGGAGCTGGTGTAAAAGAGTTTGTTTGGCATTTCTCTTTGCTGAGAGCTGCCTGAGTTAACCTGGTTATTTCTCTGATATCATTGTTCGACCCTAGAGACAGCCTTGTAACATTTCCTCTGGCACTTTGGAGGAGGTACTTATACGTTTGACACCTCCTTTGACATTTTGAGGCAACTGGAGGAAAAAAGGTGCCCTGCAGAGCTGAGCTGTTAGAGCCCCTGAAGTGGGAATAGGGTTGTGACATCACCGTGCTAGCAAGATGTACTTAAGAGTGTTCATGTCTTGCAGGTACTCAGCAACATTGCTTTAATTTAGGTTGTAATTTGTTCAGGAGTGATTAAGGTTTTGGCTTACCAATATGCTTCAGTTTAGAAATTACTAATTTGGGTTTTACCTGCATTTCGACCAGTGATCTTGATTAAATAGTTCTTCCCTGGTTTCCAGTGCAGTGATTCATTCAGGAAGAGTTCTGCTAATATCAGTAAGTATCTTAAAACGCCATAATTCATTTTTAATACAGTCAATAATGGCAGATGATGATGAAGGCTCAACAAGTCTTTTTCTCTGCCTCCCCCAGTGAATCTACATTTATGTACATATTCTCTTTAATAGCTGAGGCAGTATGCCTTTGTCGTATGAATATTTACACTGAAAGGGTTTTTCATTGAAAAATTAGTTCTAATTGACAGTATTGCCCCTTTTACGTACTTACATTGTCTGCTGGCTTTTTTTCTTTTCTGCTGGTCTTCCACTACAAATTTCAAGTATTTGTAGGTCTGGTTCATATTTATTCCTCAAGGCAGATAATAGATGCAGACAATAAGTGCCGGTGGGTTAAGAACGTTTCTTGAATCCCTAATGGATGATATAATTGATATGTCTGAGGCAGTTTCAAAACAAATACATTTAACTCATGCAAAAAGTCTTCCTTAAATATTATTTTTTTTTCTATCCTGTTCATTTCAAGGATCAGTAATAGCAGAGGTTGCAGGTAAATAACTGATTCTTTAAAAAAAAAGAGTGCATGATAGGGAAGAATGCTTTTTGAGAAGTTGGAGTAGAATACAGGATGACACATGGAGAGCCAGTGAAAGGAGGAGGCAATGCATTTATCTGACCAAATTCATGCTTCTTGTAGTTTCTTACACGTAAGTTGGCTGTTGAACCTTTTTTCTGTAGTCAGTGGAGAGAAAGATGAGCTTCTGAGATTTAGCTTGTAGATCTAAAATAGATCAGATGAACCAAGCCTTAAAAACCATTTTCTGTGTGTTTACAGGGAGATCCTTGAGTGACTAGATTCAGAGCAGACATTTACTGAGGTGTCCTGCCACGAGTCTTAATGTTACCTGGCTTAGTTTTAGAGCATTGGCTGTGATAAAGGGAAAGTGCTGTGTTCCAAATTCACCCAAGTGGAGGTGGCTCTAGCACGGGTCTCTCTTGCACTGAGCTGATGCCATGAGGTCTGATTTATGTCTGTGCAGGAAGGCAATGCTGTCTTCCATGGTGGTATTGGAACCTCAGTGATACTTCTTCATCAGGTAGCTCAGGTGGCTGGCTGAAATTAAGTGGATAAATCTCAGTCCAACACGGTCAGTGTGTCTGTCTGGCTACTCCTGTTTCATGAAGAAAACTGAGAAGCCATGGTTCTGATGAGGAACAAGAAACAAATGTTTGAACCCTTCATGCGAGCAACTCATGGTAAAACTGCAAAGCATCAGGAGAGACCTGACAAGGTCTGACTTTTTTAAAATGAGGGATGAGTTTTCAACTACTTCAGGGGATTCCCAGAAGTAAGAATGTCAGTCTGGAATATTCCTGTAATTTCAAACAGTTATTCTTTTAGTACAATTGCATAGTAGTTTTTTTTAATCATTGCCATTATTAATTTAATATGCACACTGTGTCTGTATCTGTTCCTTAAAAAATCATCCTGTTCTTGGAAGAGCTTAATTATCTGTTTCCTCTCCTTTTCTATTTCTTACTATCATCCCCTGTGCTATCAATCCTTGCATGCTTTTTTTTTATTTTTTTCTTTTTTAAGAACACTGAATCTATTTGTGTCTCTTAAAGTCTACTGATTTTTGTCTAGAGACCTGACAAGTAAAGCTGATCTCCAAATGGGATTTCCACATATATTAAAATAATAATGGTATTGTGTCTAAATTTATTTTCCAAAGATTTGTTTCATCCAAAATGTGAGCTGTGTAAAGAGAGCTTGTCAGATAGCTGAAATTAATTTTTTCTCTAAGTTCAGAATCATCTAAGGAAATGTAGTTCTTAACAGAATGGTGGAGACACTGCTGGAATTGATTGCTATGATGTTATCCTAGGAGATCAAGCTGACTGCACTGTGTAATTAATACATTGCAATGAATGCACTGGATGATATCACTTAGTAGGAGGAACTTGTGCTAACCATCATTATCAATACCGCTTTTTCAATTTCAGATTGTGGTTAACTGATTTGACATTAAATTCCCCTTTACTTTTGTCCTGCACTGCAGAGATTAATTGGTTTGTGGCCAGAGATCAACCGAATATCGATCCACAAGTCAAATCTGTCTAGCCACCTTTTACACGCTTTTTGCTTACTACATGGCGGAGTAAATTAAACTGATCTGCTACTGTAAGCTGCTATTTCAATATAAATCTCTCCTTTTATCTTAAGCTCTTTATCACAGTTTTAACAGTGAATTTTGCTCACTCAGTTACTCCTGTCTGTTCAGATTCACCAGTCTTAGGATCCTTCATGCCAGACAGTATCTGCTTCAGTAGGATTGGAATAATTTAGCAGCTTTGAAAATGCTACTGTCATTTATTCTAGGAGTCAGCTGTCTTGGAAGGACCCAGGAAAGGCCAAAGTAGTTTGCATTTATTGGCAAACTATTGCTTGTGTTAGTACTGACTTTTAATTCAACTCCAAAAATGAGAAAGAAACATTATTTTGGACACTTCAGTCAATAGAGATTGTTGAGGAATACTTTCCCTTATTTAAAAAAGAATAAACCAAATGATAATACTGGAATTCCAAATTATTCAAAAAAAAAAAAAAAAAGCTAATGCTCTAAAAGGCCGTAATATCCTCAAAACACTTTGAAGGCCAAACTGGTCACTATATGCACATATTTATCTAATTGAAATAGACACTTTCATGAGCAAAGGACCAAGGTGCATTAAAAAAGTGGCAGGAAAAAAGCTATCCAACATTATCCACCTCGGGAAAAAGAAAAGATTTGTCTTTAAGTCAGAATAGTGACAATTCAAGAAGATTCAAAAATGAATCCAGAAAGACCCAATCTGTGTGTCTTATGTTTTGCCAAGGAAGTTTGTGAAACCAGTCCTGCCCCTACTTAGAGAGGAACTTGTGAATAAATCCAGAACACACTTTTACTAATGCCAAATGTCACCAGAAAGAATCAACATAATTCTGTGAGTCGTGCAGCCATATTCCTTTGCAATTACTGGGAGAAAGGCTTGGAAAGAAAAATGACTATTTTGTTGAGAACTCTGAAGTCTTTGGACATAACTTATGGGAAAGTCCAAATTAAGTCACTAAATAAACACCACCACCCATCTAGAAAGATGCAGGCAAAATGAAGACAGTTTCTGCTGTAGACTATATACAGTGTATAATGGAAGGGAACAAAACAGCCATGCCCACTGGTTTTAGTAGAAATGTAACTGACTTGCCCTTCCAAAAAAATGAGTTGCAGCCCCACCTGTTCATATAATAACATTAGTGATATGAAGGGGACTTCAGTCTTTAGAAGTATATCAATTAAAGCTATCATAAAATTTAGAAGTCTCTAAACTGTGAAGCACGAGGTCTATTTTAAGAGCTTGACCTTTTGTAATATATCAACATGACCTGTAATATGGCAGATAACCCTCACTATTTATTCAGTTTTGCTAAACATTGATTCTTTATATAAAAGTGTGATGGAAAAATAGTGGTGTTGCTTATCAGTGCTCAGTCTTAGCAAGACTTTGTAGGTGTTACACCAATTAATTTCATTTAGAATTGTAAAAAAAGGTTTTGCTGTTGATTTTGACTGCAGACACTATTAACAAAGCCGTTTAAAAATATTTAGCAGCACAGATTAGAGATTAAAATCCTGAGTTTATAGTGGTGTCTGGGTTCCATAATAATGCATTGTTTTGCATATATACTTTCAGCCAGGTGGGTCAAAATATCCCGCTAGTACTGAAGTATTCTGGAGTTAATATAAGAAGAAGCTAGTAAGCAAAAAAGATTTTCCCAATGTTTGAATACAGCAACATTTCAAAATTTGCTAATGGTTTTAGAAATCTTGAACAATTTTTTTTTTTATATTCTTTCTAGGAGTGTCTGTGCCTTTATGAGTAGGAGCGAGTAATTACTGTGCCTCATTTAGGTCATAAGCATCAGTAGCTGTCTCTCCCTTCACTCCGAATGAAAGTTTTCTTGCAGGTAGAAGAAAAAAGTTTATTCCCCTGCAAAAATAAGAAAACTTTTTAAGCTTTTTAATGCACTTCTATAATGGACAAAACTTTTAAATGTTTCAGTATTGGCAAGTCTTGTGACTTTTGTAAATTATTGGGGACGTTAATCATCATAAGCTTTAATAGTCTCTTTGGATTTTGAGACCTGGGACTTTGGGAATTATATGAATCCTGGCTTATACCAAAGAATTTTTTAAAATTATTTTTTAAATTATTATTTTTCTTTATTTTTCTGGGGATTTAAAGTGTGATCTCTAGCATACCCATGTTGCTCAAAAAGAAATTAAAAGCTCTTTTTCACTTTTATTTCATGCTGTTTGGTCACAAGAGAGGAAGAACAGAAAGCAGAGCCAAGCTCGATCATTTAAGAACAAATGCTACCTTTCAACAGGTTCAGTCAGAAAACAACTCTTTCACTCACTCTGACTTCTCTGTGGCATATCTCTGGTGGACAACACAGATATCTTCTAGAGGAGGCAAATATAGCACCACAGGAAAAGTCTAGTCTTGAGGTCAGAGGTTCTCATCTGCTTTAGGGAAGCTCACTGGGAAGGATGTGGGGAATGTGAAACCATTGAATACCAGAAAGGCCATCTCACACTTCCTGGAGGATGAGTAGAGGGGCCATGACCAGAGCAGAGAGATCTATGCTGATTATCAGCAGCAGTACTTTAGGATACTGTTTTTAATAAGATGTCAGTTTACACATGTAAGATGGTTGCTGTAGTGTTGTACAGCATGAACATTACTTGTTCCAGTAACTGTTTTCCTACAAAACTGTAGGCAGCAGAAAGGGGCACTATGTCATCTCAGAGACATTTTTATAATCATTAGCATTTCAATTTGAAATTCTCAGTAGCTGAAGAGAGGCTCAGTTGCTGAAATAAAAATGTCCACAACACTGATTAGAAGCTGAAAGGATTAGCTTGATGTCTCTGATGTTAATGCTTACTGAAATGAAAAGGAAAAAAATGTTCAAAGGCCCAGACATAATGTACCTGACTTCCTTAGACCTATCAAAGGGTTAGCATCAATAACCAAGTAATGGATGCTTTATAGGTTGAATTTTCTGACCCAGTGTT
>WAAE01005869.1:0-34052 GCA_013400495.1 Nicator chloris
TATTTTTTTTAATTATTTTTTCTCCCTTGTGCTTTCTGTTGTGGTAGCAGATGCTCTGTCTAGTGGGCAGGTAAATTAAAAAGCTATCAGATTTAAAAGGCACCAGAAATGGCCAAATCAAGTTTGCAGATCTCTAGATCTGCTAATACAAACAGAGAAGCCACAGGCAATAGCCATTGTTGTCTGTGTGAGAAAATCACCTCGTGCCTTGACTCTGCCCACATCCCATGTGAACAAAGATATTTTTCTGATTCTTCCTATCCCTAGCCTCTTCTGTGGACTTTCCTAAGGGCCAGATGTAGTCCAATCCTGACAACAAAGGAAGATAGCTCTTCTCTCCTGATCCCACTTCTGCCAAATCAGACAGTCTATTTTTTAGGGCAGGAGGAGGAAAATAATTTGATGATACCTGAGAACTCCACAGTTCTTCACAGTATCCTAGTGCATTTTGCCAGAAAGGCACACTATCCAATAGATTGGTGAACACATGGCAAAATCCCAAATGAACAAGAACAGGATATGAGGGAGGAAACCACATGGAAGTGAACAGCCATGTGTGGAGTATGAATGAATACAGAACAGAGAAATCCAACAACTCTGTAGGAAAGGAGGTGGGAGTTACAGCAGATCACAAACTGAACATGAATCCAGTGTCCTGCTGTTGTGGAGAAAGCAAATATCCTACTGAGCTGTATAAACAAAAGAATCATTTGCCAAGACCACGAAATAATCCTTCCACTTCACTTATAGGTGTCTGTAAGCCAACCTCAAAAGCTGCAGCTATGTGTACGACCCTAGGCGCCAAATTCCAACTGTGCATTTAGACAATCTCCAGGACCATAGACTTTGTTTAGATTTGATAACCTTCACTGAATGGCAGCTTAGAAGAAGTAATTTTATTCCTAATACAAACAGCCTCCCTGCTAACAATAAATACATTTTTGTGCTATAATACTTTACATAAGCATTATGTATTTATTAGCCAAAATACGAGTTTAATGGAAGGCATCTAACAAATTATGTTCCCTGTTCAAATGTATCATAATCGCAGAGCATAATGTTTTCTCTTTGTTAAAGCATATACATGCTTTAAAAACTTTGAATCTGTATTTCAAGCAATACATTAACTCTTCTCTTCCTTCTCCACATCTTTCCTGAAACAATGATGAATAACTTTCTCTTCTTCATCAGTTGTTTGACTAGAACAGGCTCAAAGCTAGCACATCTCTAAGACACTGCATTCAAGTATACTTTCCTGGTTACCAGAAGGCTGAAACTAAATTTCCAAGATTACTGGGGTTGTTGTTGACTAAGTCATCCATCCCACAGCCAGTAATATCAGCTGTTCACCCCTAACTCGACACACTGAGCACAAGTTCACAGTGCAGAGCCCTCCACCAAAATCCTGCCTGAAGGTCTGCACACAGCTCATACTGTATCTCTCTTGTATATTGAGAGCTGATGTGACTCAGTTCTGTCCCTTTTGACACAAGAAGTCTGATGATGATGATACTCGTGGAATCAGACACTCTGTTTTTTAAGTCAGCAAGGTTCAGCTTGTGAAGAAACTGGGAACAAGCTCCCACACTTCTGTAGTCTCAGGGTAAAAATTAAATCCATTGCTTTTCTTTGTTCCCTTTACACAAATATTAGGCCTCGCAGGTTCACCCTACTTGCAAGTTTACCAAAGGTGTTGCTGCATGGTTGGGCATCAATAATGCTCTACCTCTGCCACTGAATCTCACTCACTCTGCATTTCACTTTTCTACTGCATTTTTTGAGGGACATTGTTGTTAACCCAAGCCAGTGCAGAGGACATTCACCTTCAACACCTATTATAACTGATTTGTATCCATCATCTGAGGAACAGATAAAGTGAAAAGTTAAATTTCTTCAAGGATATCTTGGAACAATTGGATTTATGTATTGTAAAGAAGAGAGAAATGAACAAAAGCACAACAGTCTCTAGAAATAAATATAAAACTGTTGCAAGGGAAAGAATCAAGTTTTGTCTGTGTCCATGGTGGATAAGGTGGGAAATAATGGGGCAAAACTGAAAGCAAGATAGCATTAGAGAAATTTTAGAAGTAAGGGTAGTTAAGCATTGCAATGGATTTCCTCCTTTATTTTCATAGAACTATTCTGTTCTCCAAGAGACATGGAGAGAACAGTCCTGTAACTTTACTGAGGGCTGAGTAAATTCATAGCTAAAAGTCTTCCTTAACAACAGATTGAAGTTGGAAGACACGGTTTGTCTGATTTGGAAGCCTCTGTCTCCTTTGAGAAAGCTAAGTTTCATATTAATACACTTCCTTTGAAATTCACCTCCTAATCCATATCAGACAACATTAAGGATCTTGGAATTCTCTGTGCCTTTAAAAATTTCTTCCTTGGACAAGTGGTCCTGAGGCCCTTAGCAGAGCTGAAGCATTTCACTTGCTTCAGTCTAAGGGAATGTGGCCTGCAGGCCTGCAGTCTCATTTAGTGTCAAGAGACATTAATTTCCCAAGGTTCAGATTTGTAAAGGCATTTCAGTTTTCCAATAAAGTTTTATGCAATCCAAGTGATTGAGGAACCTAAAACTTAATTATAAAACTAATTTAGACCTAAAAGCTTAAAACTAAAGTACTTTGAAAGGCCACAGGATCTTTATAGACCCAGACCCTCAAGACAAGAAGTATTTAATCTTCAGTGTTTTCACTAGAATGAGATGTTAAATGCCGATAATATTCTGTACTCAGGTGTATTTCAAAATAAGACTTTATTTTCTAAATCCCATATGTGCTTTCGAGAAATTGTCCATCGACCTTTATTTCAACGCCTTCAAAAAATGCTTGTAGTGCTTTATTTTTATCAGTCATCTCTGTTAAAAACCCTGGAGCTCACAACAGTCCCTGTGTAGTAATTCAGAGCACAACTGAAGATGTTTAGTGTTAGCTAGAGTTTTGGGGTTTTTTCTCAAGCTTTGTTTGTTCTCCAGCTTTTATGGAATTTATCAGAATTTATGTTCTTGTATGTGTAAATAAGCACCCTGCTGCCATGGCAGTAGATGGTCTATAAATCAGGGGAATAAATAAACGGACTGGGCCTGATTCACCAGGATGAAGGGAGCATATGAAGGTCTTGAATGTTTCCTCTTGTTTTAGCGTATCTTTTGGGAGCATCACTTGAAACAGCTTAATTTGCCTTACAAAGTGAGTGTAGCTATATATTGGTTTTAATTTCCTTTTTTTTTTTTTTTTTTTTTTTTTGGTTGGGGTTTTGTTTGTTTTGTTTTGTTTGTGTTTTGGTTTTGTTTGGTCGCTTTTTTGTTTTTTGATTTTTAGTAGTAGTCTAGCTTTGGAATATCCTGTCAGGATCAATTGGAAGCACTAGCACTCCAAATGTCTTCTAAATGTCTTCTAAGCATCAGCAAGGACCTTCCATTGTCAACTGCTTCTCCAGCTCAGGAAGTATCCACGGCCAGGAGCACAAGTGTAGAAGAAGAGCAAAGGATCTCATAAGTCTGTTGTTGCAGAGCAATGTCCAGCACAGGGTGTCTAGTGGTATTTCCATGGATGCTCGTATAAATTACCATAGTTTCAATTCAAAAGGGTCAGGATTGACTTTACCCATTGTGTTACTATTTTGCTGTTTATTCCTCATATTCTTTTGAACGGAGGGTGCTGCTATCTCCCAGCAGATATCTGTTCCAATCTGCTCCCTTGAACCTTAGCATCATTTTCAAATTTGGGAAAGCATCAGTGGATTGCACTCATGCAGCTGTGAAGTAAAAAAGTCCTGCAGCTTTGTTTTTCTTTGGTGGTTTTTGCTTTGTTTTGTTTTTTAACAAAGCTGACTATTAACTCTTGTGGAGGGCAGATCTCATAACTTGAGTGTGGGATGTGGTTTACAGTTCTCATCTACTCATTACTGTGAAATGCTGACCTGCAAATTTTGCAGGCATTCCCACAACCTCTGAAGTACTACTCCAGGAGGATATAAATGCAGCTGTTCTGCTGTCTGCAGTATCAGAGCAGCTTATCAGCAAGGAAAGCAGAGTACATGTTGGGGCACTGGGAGCCCAGAGAACTAGTATCTTCAGAATTATACCCACTTGCATGAAAATTATCTAGAGCACGACTACACTTCCTAGCTACACGTCATCTGTATAATCCAAAGGTTTAACTGGGATTTTGCTGAGCCTGTGCTGACTTTCTGATGTGAAGAAAGCTTCAGCTATTACTACTAGTAGTGATTTTGACCTCTAGATATTGAGATTTATCTTATCCATACTGGTTTGGATAATGTGTCAGATTCAAAATATGCTGATGTTGCATCCTCATGGCGACTCTTGAAATAATTACAACGTGCCTGAGCTAATCAGAGGAACAGCATTTCCTTCAGCAGTAGCAGAGTTAAAATAAAATGAGCAGCATGGCAGTAGTCTCTGCTATTTCAGTGACACTGGGCTTGTTCTGCTTATGTCACTATTTCTGATAAACGCTTTTGCACTTTTTACTCTGCATGGAACCTTCACCTTTCAACAGGTTCCTATTAAAACCCACAATTACCTTTGCATTATTTTCCTCCAAAGTCACATTAAAGCCATCAAAGCTGTTGATACCCCCAAAAACCTTGAGTCTGGCCGAGCAGCTGCTGCGTGTGCTCTGGCCGTGAATACTGAGCTCCTCATCACTGTCTCACAACCCTGCATGCTCAGGGAAAGCTCATGGGTTTCTTTTGTGTTTGCACAACACTTAGCACAGCAGAGCCCTGATTCAGAATTAGGTAGGATGGATAGATCCTCCCATATTTAAAAAAAAACCAATAATAATGACATTGGAAAGAAGGAAAACGTACAGCAGAAATAGCTGCATTGCCAATCGATGCAAGTCAGAGGGATGGTATTAAATTTAACCTCCTACAACAGTCCAGAGTTAGTTTGAGGTATGTGGGATTTTTAAGAAGAAACACAGCCTACTTTTCTGAACAATTAGACAAAAAGATTTTTGCTAAACTGTACTAAACTTGCATTAAGAATAAAATAAATTTAAAGATTAAAATTTCCTCAAATTAAAAGCTTGAATAAGCACTTTGGGGGAAGGAAGAGAATCTCTGCTCTTGAACTTGCATAAAACCTTTTAATGGAGGGTTTTATTTAAAGCCTGCACATAACTCCAAACATTTTCTTTGGGAGAATGGAAGAAGTCAAATGCTGAATTTTAGTTCTGTGACCATTTTTACTGAAATTAATTCTGTCGGTTTGTGACAGAGACAGCATGCACATTTATATGGTTGAGCATAAGGAGTGATGATTGCTCTTATATATGGGCTATTTTTATGCTTTTCAGGCTTTTGTTTTCTCTTTCTCACCTGAGCTTTGTGTAAAAATTCACTGAAGCGGAAACTGAAACTCCAGTTGCTCCTGGCTTCCACAACAGAGAGTTATCTTTTTCTGGTAAATATTTAAATGTGTATCCTAATAAAGGAAGCAAGTCAAGAAAGGGTTGTGAGGGAGTATAATTCTTGAGTATCCTGTAACCCAGGGATAAGGGTTGGGCTGAACATCCTGATCTGAGGAGGGGGTAGAGAAGATTTCTGAGATTAATTTCCTTTAGAAATACCCTTCTATGAAAGATAAGAAACAAAAAAGAAGGATCTGAGCACACAGGAAGAGAAGTTGAAGAAGAGAAGTTACTCAAATGAATCTTTTGCTATAGCAGAGATATCAGTAACAAATTTCTCCTGAAGATTTGTTAGTGGTGAATAAGATAGGATGGAAGAGCCAGCACAGCTGCCTTTGTGTGGTGAAAAAAACAGTCAAGCTCTTGAGGGAATGGGTACTGGAGATAGGGGAATGGAGGCTGGAAGCCAGGTTGTGGTTACCTAGTGCTCATAAACCCTTTGGCTTGCAGGAGAGTTGCTGACCAGGGGCGCAGTGTGAGCTGTAAGCAGCACCACTCCAGCAGAGCGGCATCATTAAAAATGCAAGAGCTGAAACATAGCTACTGTGGCTCTACGTACATATCCTGGGCTTTATGAGACTCAACAGCTTCAGGGGGGTGTTTCTGAGTTTAATCCAATGTAGAGATTGCTGGTTTGTTCACCAAGCAATGTGAGGAAATAGCTTATAATGCTTTGCCCTAAGATCCCAGCTGTGAAGTGGATCACTACAGTAAGTTACATGGAGGTGGCTGAGGCAGAGCCATGGGTTTTGCCTGCAGAGCACTAAATTACTGCAGCAGCATCATCTGACAGATATTTTAAAGAGATACTCTTCTGCTACAGCAAAGAGGGAGTGGATAATTGCACCATAGGGACACCCTTGGCATCCAGCCATTTATAGTTAATCAGAATTATTCGTCTGTTTGGTAAACTTCTATTTCTTTCATAACAAGTGGAAAAATAGACTAAGGATGCAGCTAGGAGTTACAGTAAACACACCAGCCTGGAAGGCCTGTGGAGACAAGGTAAGGAGCATGCAAAGGAATCATTTACCAAGCTTGTTTTCAGGTGGAAATGCTGAGCACAGGAAGTCTGCTCCTGTTCTTTATGTTGAGACTGGTCAATGCATCTCCCACTATACCCCTGAGATGGATTGTATTTTAATAGGCTTGGCTCCCATAGAGAGCAGCTTAATGCTCCACCTGACGGATGAGGCTTTGCTGGAAGGCTGGCAGCTCCTGCCAGGGCAGCATCTTGCTGAGGTAGAAGTGTGGTGTCAGCAGCAAGGAAGAGTGCAGTTCAAGGTGTCCATCTCTCTTGTACACGCACACAGAGCCTGTCTTGTGAAAGGGTCAGCAGAAGGGAGGAGGAAAGCAGCAAGACCTATTTAACAGGGACAGGTGGCTGATGCTGATGTAACTTTAGCCCTTCACAGCCTATTTGCTACAGTTGGAGTTTCAGCTTTAATGAGTATCATGGTGGAAACTGACCTTCTCTGTCCACACAGGCATTTGCAGGGGTGTCTGAAACGAGAACGAAGCTAAAAGCAGAAGGGGCCAAAAGCAGAGTCTCCATCTGCCCAGCTGGACATCACATCTGGTTTCCCTATCTGGGCCCATTCTCACCTGTAGCACTTTCTCTAAACCAATGATGGAGTTTCCTCAGCAGAAATCTGCTGTATTATGCAAGGAATAATATTTTCTCATTATCAACCAAGAGAGCCTGATGGACCAAAGGGAATAAGACTCTGCTGAGAAAGAAATATTGTTGATCCAGCATGTGGCATTCGTGACCTGCATTGTGAATCACAGGTGTGCGGAAGACCATTGATCTTTCCTCCCTGCTGGGCACACATACCCTGTTTATTTCCTCTCTCCAGAAATAAACTTCCTTGCTACAGCAAGAGGGAAAGAGCATGGAAATAGCAAGCAGAAATCCAAGACTTGCCAGGAGAACTCCCTATTCTTATGATAGACAGATTTATTAAATACTTCCAGCTGTCGGAGAAGCCCAAACCGAGGGTCTTACAATGAGTGCTACTATGGGGAAAAAAAACATATTAAGCTTCCTACCATTATCACAGATACCTGCAGCCTGACTCTTGCCTATTTATTTATTGCCCTCATTTCCTGAGGAAACAAGCCTTATGAAATTGTTCTTCTGCCTGCTGCTTTCCCACCTCCTAAAGTCATTGCGTATTTTCAGCCAACCTTTGAGGAGGTTTCAGAGATTTGAAACACCTGTGCCTTGTAAGAACTGGGTCTGGATAGTGAGACAGGATCCAAATCAGTGTCACCATAGAAGGAAAGGTTTCAGAGTGAGTTCTGTGGTTACCTGCTTTGCTCAGCCTGCCCATGCAGGTCTGTCGCCCAACGATCTTCCCTCCTGAATCAGGGGCACAGGAGGATGATGTAAGTCCCATGATGCAGCCAAGGAAGTAGGCAGGCTAGGAAAAGTCCTGTAAGCAATAACATTGTACAGGCATTGGGAGGACAGAGACCTGGGGGCTTGTATAGGAGCAGGGGTATTAAGACAGGCTTTACTAACCCTCTTACTCTCAGAGCATGGTATTTGTGATGGTATCAGCAGCCCTAGCTACACTTCAGCTACAGGAGCACTGACTAAAAGACAGTCCCTCTCCAAAAGGACTGGTCACTAAAAGCTTGCTGGACATTTTTGTGGAGTAATTTAGGCCTTCTTTCAATGCATTTAAGCCTTCTTTCATTTAAGCTTATCACCCATCAAAATAATTTAAAGAGAATCCTTGGCTTCATCTGGGCTGTTTCCCAAATCAGGCCCCAGGCTGTGTGTGTATCTGCTTGTACCAAAGACGTGTGCAGTGAAGTGAGGAGTGAGGTGGCATTGTGGTAATTACCCCACACAGGCCTTAGTGGCCACTGGTCCTGTGCGGGTGACCTGAGGATCAAAGCAAGCCTGTGCAGTTAAACAGTGTGTTGAAATTTCCCATAATGATTTAGGAAAGTACAGGGCGATATTTCAGACAATGAGGCAAGCTTATCTACTTGTCAAAAGTCAAACCTGTAAATTTAAAGGACCCTGTTCTATTTTGCCTGAAGGAAGAAAAGAGTTGGACGAGACTTGATCGAGGTATTCATAATTATATGAGAAACAGTGAAAACTAATCAGTCTGTGCTTTTCATATTGTCACATAGTGCAAGAACAAGGGGACTCTTAAAATGTAAATTAATAAGCAGTACATTTAGCGCTCAAATGTATTTAATGAATCATGTTACAATTACAGTATATATAAATAATCCGCCAATTTCCATAAAACTATCTGATAAAATTCACCCATAACAATAGTTCATTTCCAATTCACTTTTCATTATTCAAAATCCTTTAGAAACCCAAGGGAAGCTGTTGGCCAGGGATTGTAAAAGGCTGTATATTTAGAGCAAATCTGAGGAGTGGACTGACTTGTGCAGTGTGTACTCCTCTACAAATTCACAGTCCTAGGAAGCTAAGGGTGCTAATGCAAAGACTGTCTAAAAGGAAGGGGAAAAAAGAGCCCACACTGGATAATTTCATGACCATTAGTAACATTTGTATCTATACAAGCTAAGATAATTATAATGGTAATCATATCTCATGCTCCAGAGCCTAAAGTGATTGCCTACTGAGGCCAGGGAAGCCTTGGAGAGTTTCCATTGAAAGGAAGATTAGAAATGCTTAAGATTATTTAATTTGGTCATATTGGACATAGCAGAAAGAAGACACTCATTTCCCCTTTTAAATGCTTTTCCCTTCTCTTTTCTGAAACAGTTTCTTCCCTGTTGGCTTGACCTGTAACCTGGTAGCCTCACTGGCGTCTGCATTTTTCCTTTCCCATCTGTTTTGTGCTTGGGTCTTGATGTTTTTTCCCCAGACCTGTCTCCCAGTGTCTCAGCCCATTCCTCTCTTGGGCTCATTGACTAGATAACACCCCTTGGATGTGAAGAGGCTTTTCTTGCATCTGGTGACCTTGACCAGGCTTCATCAGCAATCCCGGCTCTGACCCAGCTCCTCTGCAAGCAGCATCAGCCTGTCTCCTTTCTTTGCATGTGAGCATCTCCTTCCAGCACAGGACCCTTTTCAAAGCACGTTCTTCAGCTGTTGGTTTTTCTTTACCCCAGTCATTCCCTTAAGACCCATTGTTATCACAATACCAGCATCAAACAGAACAGTCTTATTTTACAGATTATCCACGGTTTCAAAAACTGAAGGAAATGAGTAAAGAATTAGAAATGCCTCATGTTGCCTTTTAGCCATTTCAAAAGTTACTGCGGGATCTGATCACCTGATTTTCTCTTTTCCTATCCTCCTGACTTTTTGTACCTTCATTACATGATGAACCCATGTGGGGCCAGATCCAGAAAACCTGTCACAGAGAATTTTAGATGCTTCCACAAGATGAGATCTCCACTGACTTCAGTGAACCTACGTGTGTAATAACACATATGAGAGAATGTCAGAAGTCAGCCTCAGGCAAAGAAGACATGGTCATTCTCCCCACAAAAAAAAATGAGACAGGAAAGAAATAGTTTCCTTTTATTACTCTGTGCCAGCTGCTCACAATAACACAGTGAAGAATAATTGACAACAAAGGCCTGCTATTTCCCTCTCCATGCATTGTTCCTGAGCTGGAGTTTATGCCAAAGATGTAAGGTAGTTCACTTTAGGACACTTCAGAAGAAGGAAAGTAATAACTTGAGAACTAAAGGCAGCTACCATAAAGGTATGGAGAATTACAAATGATAAAAGGAAGACCAAGAAAGCACTATTACTCAGCCTTTTTGATAATAAAAAATAAATCGGTGGCCATTGAATGAAATTACAAAGCAACACATTGTGAGTGGATGAAAGGCAATGTTTACAAAAGGTATAATTAAACCATGATATTCACTGGTCTAGATATTGAGAAGGATCACTCCCCATGTTCAAGTGGTTCAGCATTTATATAAATAAAAAAGAACATCTGCAAGGACACCAGCTAAATACAATTACAAGGGCTATCAATTCTCATGCTTCAGGGCATGGTTACCTGCTGAGGTCAGGAAGAAATTTCTTCACGGTATAGCACTAAAAAGTAAAATGCATTATTGGGCATTGATGGGTATTGGACACCTTATTAGAAGGACCTTTAATCTGCTCCACTACACAATTCTTTTGTCCCCATATCAAAAATCAGTGAAGCATTTGGTGTATGCTTAAATTCCATTTTGAAATCAATAGGACTTAAATGTGCATAAATGTAAGTGCTCGATTAAGTGCTTTCCAGAATAGATATATTAAGCAACTACTTAAATTTTTAGATGTATGAAAGCAGTTTTTGGTTCTGGTCTGATGTTTTGGTTTTCAAATGACAGATGCAAAATCAGTGGAACTTACTGTATCTCCTATATTAGCAACTCACTTTGCAGAAACTCCAAACAGCAACATGCTGTCAGTTCTAAAAAACTACAACATTTCATCTTAAAAAACTCAAAAATTTGTGACTACACCTCTACAATTCACTTGTACAGGTAATGCAATATGTATACAGACATAATCACACAGGTCTAAAATAGTTAGGGTCTTCATCTTTGGCTTTTCTTTCGTGGGAATGAGTTTTGCCATCTGCTATAGTCTCCTCCCTCATGTTTGTGTCCCACTGGTTTGTCTTGCAGTTCTAGGCAAGGTGTTGGCCAGACATGGAAGATCTTTGAAGATTTAAGTTGCCCTTTAAACTTTGAAGCCCATCCCTTTTTACCCTTCTTTCTTCTTAGAGCAGATATCATTCAACCCTCACAACCTTTCAGNGTCTTGCAGTTCTAGGCAAGGTGTTGGCCAGACATGGAAGATCTTTGAAGATTTAAGTTGCCCTTTAAACTTTGAAGCCCATCCCTTTTTACCCTTCTTTCTTCTTAGAGCAGATATCATTCAACCCTCACAACCTTTCAGTCAGTAGGAGGGCCCTGAATACAGAGGAAACACAGTGCTGATCTGATGTCCTACAGAGCCAGGACATAGTAGATACTCCCAGTGTGGAAAGGGCTTTGATCTGGAGAAGGTCACAGAGAAGTATAAACAGAAGCTTGAGTGTTATTCACAGTCCTTCTCAAATGTTGCTGACAGGTGGTTAAAGGGTTTGATAGATAAAGGAGACCGGGATAACTGAAGAGGCTGAAAAATAGATCTTACCGAAAAACAGGTTCTTGCAGCCTATAGATTTACTCAGTGAAAAGGCAACTTAAAATATAGCCATAGTGGTGGGAGAGATTCCTCCCCTACGGGTCTGTCTCCTCTGATTTCCTCACTCCTTTGCTCCTTTTGGAGAGGCTGCAGCAACTCACCGGGGCTGGCTGGGAGAGCTCCAGCAATGCACGGCAGGCAGCAATTCTTCCTTCCAGAGGCTGAACGTTCAGCCTTAGCAGCACTCAGAGGGACCTACACGCTGAGATCAAGGGAACATTTCCAATGACTTATGGAGGAGCTGAAACTAGGCCTTTATGGAATGCTAAATAATTAAATCAGACCTCATGTAGACCTCTAACACTTAAGAATCAGCACTTAATAGCACACAGAAAGGCATAATTTTCAGATCTGTGCTAATAAGGAAAACCATAAATTGAGGGATTTTTCTTAAACAGCTCTTTTCTTCCCCTGATTGTTAAACATAAAAGTAAAGATGTTGCCTGCAGTAGTCAGGCATACATATTGAATTGCTATTTGCTTCCAGCTTCATTTAAGATAAAATTTAAACTGCTTAATTTAAATGCGCAATCTTAGATGCCTATAAAAGACTGACTTGCAGGAAGTATTAACCAGATGCTTTCTGCAAATCTCTTCTACTTTAGTCATTTCTAGTTCAGTGTTCAAAACAGGCACCAAACTGGTGCCTGACCAACCTGACAACTTCTATGATGAAATGACTGGCTTGGTAGATGAGAGGAAAGCAGCAGGCATTGTCTACCTGGACCTTCCTAAGGCTATCAAGGAAGGCTAAGATCCTCATAGACAAGTTGTTGGAGTATGGGCTGGATGAGCAGACAGTGGGCTGGATCAAAAACTGTCTGAACAGCTGGGCCTAGAGGGTGGTGATCCTCTGGCACAAAGGCTGCATGGAGGCTGGTAACTAGCAGTGTGCCCCAGGGGGAAATACTGGGTCTAATTCTAATTAACATCTTTATTAATGATTTGGATGATGAGACAGACTGTACTGTCTGCAGGTTTGCCAATGACACAAAACTGGGGCTAGAGGCTGATACTCCAGAGGGTTGTGCTCCCATCCAGAGGGACCTGGAGAAATGGCAGGCTGGAGAAATGACCTGACCGAAACCCCATAAAATTCTACAAGGAAACCCAGGCACTAGTAAATGCTGAAGATGGTCTTTCTGGAAAGCAGCATGACAGAAAATCACTAGGGATCCTGTTGGACATTGAGGTGAGGATATGACAGAAGCTTGCCCTTGCAGCCAAGGTCAGTGACATCCTGGGCTGCATTAGGAGTAATGTTGCCAGCAGGTCGAGGGAGGGGATCCTTCCCCTCTAATCACCACTGGGGAGACCACAGCTGGAGTGCTGGGTCCAGTTTTGGGGTCCCCAATAAAAGACAGACACGGACACATTGGAGAGTCCAGTGAACCACTAAGATGATGAAGGGGCTGGAGCACCACATATATGAGGAAAGGCTGGGAGACCTGGGACTGTTCAGCACAGAAAAGAGAAGGTTTGGAGGGGGATCTTACTATTGTATATAAATATCTATAAGGAGGGTGAAAAGAAGATGGACCCAAGCACTCTTCAAGGGTGTTCAGTGGCAGGACAAGGGACAATGGGCACAAACTGAAACACAGGACATTCCCTTTAAACATCAGAAGACACATTTTTGCTATGAGGGTGATCAAGCATTGGTGCAGGTTGTCCAGGGAGACTGTGGAGTCTCCACCATTGCAGATATTTGAAACTCATCTGGAGATGATCCTGAGGAACTTGATGTAGGTGTCCCTGTTTGAACCAGAGCAGGGACAAGATGACCTCCAGAGGCCACTTCCAATCTCACCCATTCTGTAATTTGCTGATAACCAAAAGTCACAGGCACAATTGCATATCTTAGCCTAGACTCTTCTGTTTAAGCCAAGAGAGTTAAAAACCTTCTAAAGAAGTTTCCATGTATTAGATTTCCTTTATCCTTTAGAAAGCTCTGTGTTGAGAACTCCCTTGTACATGTAATGTTCTCCACAGTCCTAGTGATGTGTTCTGGCTCAGAGTTTCCTGATCTTCTAAACCATTAGCATTTCCTATAGAATAGTATATACACTTATGGTTTCCTTTTAATATGGGATTTATAAAGACATTATCAAAATGTGTACTCAGTACTTCTAAAGAGTTCATGTTTCTGTATCTCCACTCTGCTCTCATCAGACAGAGCTCTACATCTCTTTCCTCCCCAGGTCTTTTTTTTCTGGGAGGGCTGCAGAAGTTCAGCACTCTCTGGGTTAACACTCAACACAAGTGAAAATCTTTATCTCACAGTGTGTGGATAAATTGGTTTTGAAACAGCTACAGAGGGTCATCAATTCTTCAAACAGGCATGGCGTGAGTATCCCATAAACTGAAACAGCCGGTGCTGCACGGATTCATCTGGAGAGGTTATTATTAGGGAACTGGGGGTGCTTTCAAATGCAGAGATGTAATTTATCATGACCAGGTTTTGTTAGCAAGGAATTTAGACAGTTTCTGTTACTGCAACCTAACAAGTCATTTTATCAACATATTTGTTTCCTTGACTGCCAACACCTCAGCAACTCTCATACCTTCTTAGTACCATATGGCAGGAAAACAACTGACAAATAAAGAGAAATCACTGGTTGTGAACTCACTGAAATTGCATATTCTACCTGGGAAGCTTGGATAATGCAGTTCAGTTATAAAGCAGAGTCCATTGAAGGTACACAGGTCTCTTGCTCTCTCTCTGTCTCATCTTTTACAGTATAAAGAAGGAAGACTCTGTAACTAAGGGAATATGTCATGGAATCCTACCCAGATGCTTAGCTACAGGGGAAACTGGCAGCAGTGAACCTCAATTCAGAACAGGCAAGGGTCCAAAAAGGAAGCCCAGGGTAAATGACAGCACAGCTGGGCCTCCCTGCTTTACTCCATCACCAAATATTGGAAGACTTAAAGATATCTGCCTTACCCTAGTTAGATCTCTGGACCTCTGCATAACCTAGGGTCACGAACAGGTGCCTGCCCCCCTTAGAAAAATCAGTTCCAATTATGTCCTGCAAGATCAGTTTCTCCTCATTTAGCCCATCTCTGCTATTGCTGAATAATTAACCACTTATTTGACAAGTACTTCGCATGTTCCCATGTCCCTGAATCCCCAACCACACACACAAACAGAAGGCAAATTAAAAGTTCATTTACCTGTGACCCTCTGGGATTGCCACATGCTGTGAGAGTCAATATATTTTTTTTCTATTAGGGTAGCAGAGAAGCAATTTCTGAGGTTTAAGAGCATCAAGAAAAAGTAATGTGCAGACAGAATAGGCAGATCTCCTGTCTGGAGATTACATGGAGAAAAGCCCCAGGTTTTTTTCAATTGCTGTAATGAACAAAAACAGCCTTAGGAAGGGAAACCACAGCCCGCAGCTGGAAGGGCTTTGTAAATCAGAGATAACTTCCTAAAGTATTTCTAAAAGCTATGACAAAGCTGCAAAAGTACAGAAGGGATTTTCCATTTCCTCTGACAACCACAACAGAGTTAGCAGGCAGCCATAATCAGTGGCACAGTGTCCTGTTGCAGCCTGTCACTAGTCTTGTCCCACAAGGTTCAGAACTGAGCCCAGTATTGTTTAACTTGTCCATCAATGACTTGGACGAAGTGCACTGATGACACCAAGCTGGGAGGAGTGGCCAATACCCCAGAGAGCTGTGCAGTCCTTCAGAAGGACTTTGACAGGTTAGAGAGATGGGCAGAGAGGAACTGTCTGAAATTCTACAAAGATAAATGTAGGGTCCTGCACCCGGGGAGGAGTAATCCCCTGTATCAGTACAGGTTGGGATCCAGCCTGCTGGAAAGCAGCTCTGTGGAGAAGGACTTGGAAGTCCTGCTGCACAACAAGCTGTCCATGAGCCAGCAGTGAGCCCTGGGCCAAGGAGGTCGGTGGTGTCATGGGGTGCATTAGGAAGGGCATTTCCAGCAGGCCAAGGGACATGGTCCTACCCCTCTGTTCAACCCCAGTGAGGCACATCTGGAGTGCTGTGTCCAGTTCTGTGTGCCTCTGTACAATAGAAATATGGCAGAGGGAGGCTGGACCAGATGACCTATGGTGGTCCCTTCCAACCTGACCCATTCTGTGATTCCGTGACTCAAGTGAAGTTACTGCTGGTTTTACACCAGCAAAAGTAGAATTGGAGGCAGTGTGAAGGAAATCAGCAATGAGAAGGGACAGATCAATCCACCATTAGTGGACTTCTGCTCACCAATGGCAGTTGTGTGCACAGGAATGAATGCTCCACTCTAGTTAATGAAACCATTTACTATGAGCATACAGTGGTAGTTATGCTCTATTATTTAAGTATTCATAAATAAGCAATTATTTCTTGCTGTACTTTGCAAAAAGCTTCTTGCTTTTCCTTCCAAGTTGAAAGTTTCTGGTCAGTTCTGGAAAGTTGACTGGTCAGAAATCCTTTTTGCTTATCAGTAAGCTCTATTTGATACCCTTGGTGTCATTTCAGTTTTAAGGAAAGAACCTGTGTTGAGCTATGCTGCTTGAGCTACAGGATAATCAAAAAGAAGAGCAGGAAACAAGTGGACTCTGCAGGTTATATCCACCTGCCAATGTAAAAACAAACCCTGAGCCAGCCTTATTTGTCTTTTCAAACCACCTCATGTCAGAGAGCAGGAGTTGTGTCAGAGCACAGGACCCCTGCAATGAACAAACAGGGGAATTAATGGTCTCTGTGAGGCAGAGATGGAAACGGGTGATGTGGCATTTGTGACAGCTTCCCTCATCCCTGGGAATTCACAGCACAGTTTTATATCAGTTCAAAGTGAAAACTAAGAACAGTAGGAGAGGCAGAGCTGGAAAGAAGCCTTGGCTTGGGGTGCCTGTATCTGAAGGCAGGATATTGTCATTGCAGAATATTTACCATGTACATAATTAAACCCCTAAGTGCCAGCTGAACTGGAAATCATGCTGTGTGGTGCCTCTCCTACCATCTGAATGACTGTTAGACAGTTGGCTCTGTTTTGACACAAAAAATGCAGTCCATCATAGGCCCATTCATCTGTCATCTGTTGCCTGCTTGTCTCTTTTCCCATTTAGTTGTGTACAAGATGAAATGTTTTCTTCCTGCTGCTTGTCTCGTTTTTTTACACTTCATTTTCTTTGCAGTTTTGTACATACCCACAAAGAAATAGCCTCAGAGAGTGACACTGCCAGCCACAATCATGGATTGACATTACATTGGCTTAAGTAATAAACAGCCATCCTCATATTTTTCCTTTCTCTTTCTCATTACAAAGCTGAAATGAACAAATTATTAATTAGACGCCAGCCTCTGCCCCCCCTCCCTTCACTTTAAATAACTTGGAGACAAGCAGGGGAAAAGTTACCAGGGATTGTTATGCATTCATTACTGTGACATATTAAGCAGAGAGCCAAAGTAATGATAGAGTAATGCAGCCAAAGAAAATTACCTGTATTATAGTGTCATAGGCGATTGAGACACAATCAGTTACATGTACACAAACCACAGGAATTGTTTAAAGAGCAAGTAGTTACAGGGCCAAGGGACAACGAGTTTAAGATAAATACTCTCATGAATTATTTACGGAAAGACTGTGGAAGATTTTTTTCTAGAAAATAATTGCAAAAAGTAGGCACAAATCAGGCTATTTGCTGAGCTGGTCTAAAGGAATATGTAAGTATGTACGTGTTTCTGTGCTGAACTGTGCCAGAGCTGTCTGAGACACTCTGGCAAGGGCAGAAGTTCTCATTTTGTCTATTTTTACTCCTCAGTGATGAAGAAAATAAGACAAATGTTTATCCAAGAATTTAAGCTGTACGTGACCCTCTTGATTTGCAAGGACTAAAACTTCCCAAACTTTGGAATATTGCCTTCTGGCCTCCTGGTATGTTTTTACATACCACATGGATAGCTCCTGAGGCCCACTTCTTCCTAAAAAGCTTTTTCTTTTTCAGTCAGTGAAAAAGATGACGAAACTTTTGAGAACCAGTCCACTCATGATTCATCATGAGTCATGATGCCTCAGTTTTGGAGTACCCTAAGCATAAAAGCTAAACTTATCATTCATTTCTTTAAGGAAAGAATTGGGAATGGATTTGCAAATACATTTAGTCACCAGAAGATTCAAGAAAATGCTTTACAGCACCTTGATGGGTACCTCCTGCTCCCAATAGGCACAGATGGACATCATTTGTGCCATGCTCATCACAACACGTTCTCCCTTCCCCCAGGATCTCTATCTGCCAGTGAAATCATACGTCTGCAAAATAACCAGAGTATCCTCTGAACAAAAATTAAATAACTCAGTAAAATGAGAAATAATTAGGATTGGGCACAAGCAATGGCTGCATGCTCATTGTGCTATGGGCACTGATTTTCTGGAGGAATCTGTGTGTGAAGATGAAGATGCTATCTCTTAGAGATACTCTGACACAAGGTTCATCAAAGCTTGAAAAGCCACTATATTGCTAGCAAAATTTATCAGACTGCATGCCAGACTCCCACTGGCTCTCACCCAGATTCCAAGCTATCTGAGGAATTATTAGCTTAAAAGCTTCTTTAGATCTTGTCAGCCAAATCTAGCTCACCATGGATGTAGATAAGATTCACAGTTCCTGACAAAGGAGATGGGATCTGACTCCAGGGCTCCCTGCCCTATTTTAAGAATGCAAATTCTTAATGGCTGTAATGAGGGGTGAGGATGTTATCATTAAACATATTGAACTGATAATTTTCAGATTTTTTATCTTTTTGAAACAAAAGGTGCAAGTTAAAAAGAGATTTATGAAATTCTCAGTGAAGGAGAAGGGGTCAAAATATCAGAGATACATAAGAGATAGGCAGGGAAAATCAAATCAAAATATTTTAGAATTATTGAAATTAAATTTATCTTTCTTACTTGAACTAATTTTTGTGTCTGGGGAGGGTTTCTCACGGTGAACATTTTTAAGAGGTTGATTTCTGTATTTTTGCCTAGGTTAGGAATAAATCTGAAATTTAAAAAAGCATTATGGGACTTGAAGGGTCTCCCCTTCATTATTTTAATGATGTCTCACTCAACATCATTTAAAACAAAACATTAAAAACAATAAAGTAGAACTGATTGACTCATATGTAATTTGGGCAACATAAGCCTTGGATACCTCTGCCTGCCCTGACCAGACTATCAACATGGTGATTCTGCTTATTCCATTTACTGTCACACAGTTAAATTTATCCAAACTGGTATTTAACAGTCTACATGAGACCTTGCTAATGGTCTTGATTAACTGTCCTCTGAGAATTCCTTGCATTCAGATTGGAATTACTGGTGATTTCAGAGTCAAAAATATGCATTTATGAAACCGTGAGAAGACAAATGTATGACTGTGTGGAAGAATACAAGCTTTTAATTTTCACAGATTATGAAAAAGGAAAAAAACAAAAAAACCCCCACAAAACAAAACCTCTCTGGGATTTGTCTAACAAGCTTAATTCAACAGATGAAACAAGATCTTTGCAAGGGGACCTGCGTTCATCTCCGTGTCAGATCAGCAGAGGTGAGGTGGCAATGCATTCTGCCATCCCACAGCCTCCTGGATCCCAGGCACTGCCTCACCCATCTGCCTCTCCTGCCGAGCAGAGATGCTGGCATTTGGGACTGAGCTGCCATTGACACAGCGCAGGACAGCTCTGCTCCTCTCCAGAAAGCTGAGCCCTCCTGCAGGTTGGCTCCCATTGCCGGCTTGCTCCTCCCTGCATAGCCCAGGCGGCCGCGTTGGATTATCCAGCTCCTGTGTTTCTGTCCTGAACCAAACTCGGTCCCCCCTCGGTCCACACCCTCCTGGGCCCTGTCACAGAGCATCTGAGCTGCTTAAGCACTTTCTAATCCACTAGGGAGACTGGAAGCACAGGCTCATGTTCCTGTTTCTTTCCCAATTACTAATCGTTTGCAGGCACCTTTAGAAACGTCACTTACCCGGATTTCCTGACACTTCCCTTTGTAAGTCTTTATTTTCAACTTCTACTCACTTTGACTGCACTGATGTTTCCTACGTGGGATTTTTATCTCAGAATAAGCATATGCAGGTTTTTTTTAAGTTTTGACAAAAATGGTTGAAAAGCTCCCTGAAGTGAGACTAAGGCATGAAACCACTATTTTGCCATGACAGCAGGTAGGTAAAATTTTATTGTCAAAACTGTAGTGGCCGCATTCTTTGGAGGATGGACACAGTATCTGGTAGAGGTGGCCTTTCCCCCTTCTACTGTTGCTATGGAAAACTGCTTTTATTTGACAAGGTTGAGCATTTGAGACATCTAATTTGTGCTTACTATAGCCTTGTTAGAGCTCGGCTGCTAAATGTTTGAGATGTTTATGTGGCCAGCTCTGTTGTGCAGGTGTTGTCTTTGAGGAGGGGAGCTCTCTCCAGGGCAGGAGAGGCCAAGCAGCACTCCAGGCAGACAGACAGGAAAGCAGAGGGCTGAAACCTGGTTTTCCTGCCTTTCCCAGCATGGGGATTCCTCCAACAGGGAGGAAGAAGGACAGTGCAGCACATTGTTCTGGTGGGAGAGGAGTTTACACGGCTCTTGGTGAGAACAAATGCAGAGAGAAGTCCAAAAGCCAGAGAGGGTAAGGCAGTGGAGAAAGAGAAGAGCAAAGATGTGAAAGCCCTCTGGCCCAGTTCTAGCTGCTGAGAATGCTGCTGTCTTTTCTAATTTGTTTTTCTTTACGTTTCGTAGGAAAAGTTCCGAAGTAGCAGGAGATAAGGTCAAATACTTGCTCCAGGATAACAGCAATATCAAAAAGCATATGCTGTATTGTGCTATCACCAATTAGCAATTGCTTCCACTGTGATAAATGGTCTTTGAATCACCAAACTTTCAGGGTAAGGAACTCCTAGAGAGTAATTGAGAGTTGCATACATCTGAAGTGTTTATGTAAATGCTTATTGTTAATAATAACAACAACAATAATGACAATAGAAAATCCCCTGGTTTGTATGGTTGTGGTTGCTCAGAACAGCTGTTTTGATGAGACATCTGCCAGTGAAACAATTTAGCCTGAGGATAATGAATAACTGTTACTTAACTGAGACAGTATTAGCATAAACTCTGTTTAATGGGGACATATTTGGCCAGTGAATAGTGATTTCTTGGTACTTACCTAGGTGTTTAATAGTGAAAATTACAAGCTTGTGGCAAAAATAAATGAATTAATGAATAGTTATACAGGATATACTGTGATTTTTTTCGGTTGCTTTAGTTTGAAATACCTTAAAGGGATCATGTCAGGGAGTGAATTATTCAAAACTTAGAGAACCTGTGGTGGGTGCTTAGAAATGGTGAAATGCTGGTCATTGAGAATCTCGGTCTTTATCTTCTCCTCCAGAAATTATTAAATTATGGAGATACGATCATTTGCATCCCTGTTTTATGGCATTATTTTCTCTCATCTGAATCTTTCCAGATATTCATTATGCATATATATATATTTATGTGTCTCTGTGTGTGTGTGTGTGTGTGTGCACATGCATCATTCACCCATGTAACTCTGGCTTGTTTCCAAGTTGGATAACTGACACATCCAGAATGGAATTTCAAGTAGAGAATTCTGTTCTGATCGACTCTGCTCAGCACAATTGACAATTTTTCTAGTTCCTATATAGATGTATTTCAGAGTGCAGAGGCAATGGCATAAAAACTTGTGGGCAAGAACAGGGGTATGTTGGGATCAATGCTATATCTGTGATTTTTGTAGATTACTGATAGTCCATGCGAGGAGTACAACCTTTCTTGTAAGTGATGCTGTTATTTTCTTTCAAGGGAGAAAATAACCAAACTCTGCATGTGTGTGTTGGCTGTTACTCCCCGGCTTTAAAAGAATGCTAGCAAAGACTGTGTTCTTTATGAAATAAGCTAAAATAATGAGGTAGAATGAGAGACCAGTGCAGTGTGATTCAATTTGTTGGGCCAGACCTATGAATGAAGTTAATATGAACCATGCCATGGGACCTTTGAACACTGTGGAAAGCTAACTGCTATTTCTCTTGAGGAAACTGAATTTATTCTTTCTCTCATAAGAAGAGAGGCTCTTACCCTATTAGTAACAGAATTTACTAGCTTTAGAAGATTGGCAGATAGTCCCTCCTCTCAAATTTTTAGCTGTCTTTTCCTGGATATAAAGAATGTATCTCCTGTCATGGTGAATATAAAGGTAGAATAGACATCTTGGGATCTGGAAGATGGAGAAAACTTTGTTGAGCTGTGAGTGACTGATGTTTGGAGCTCACTAGAGAAATATTCACCATTTGGTCGGTAAGTCTAACATTGCTGCCTTTACTCTGGAACCCAGAAATTATGAAATTACCATTTGGGTAATGTTCATAAAGAATTACAATTATTTCAAATGTATCAAATTATCTAATTTCATTATACTGATTACCTGGTATGTCAATATAGCTACACATACGTGTACCACTCGTATTGTGGGTCGAGTGTCAGAACTGTCTGGTGAGAATCATTTGGAATGAAAACGTGTATTTGAGCAAGGCAAGTAGACTGTCTTTTAAGCAGGAATTTTAGGCTGTGATTCATTTGACCTATTTTAGACACCTACACTAAGACAAGATGAATCTGGAGAAGTGAATCATACCCGTAATTTCTATATCGCTCTGGACTCCTGTTGAAACTGAAGCAGAGTTTCTGGGAGCTGCTCTAATTTCCTCAAGATAGAGCGCCCCCAGGAAGGTTCTCCAGCAAGCAACAAGAATCAGAGGCACCTTTGGAGTTTCTAACATAGCTGTGTTACTTAGAAATAAGAGAGTCTTGCTGCTGCTGGCTTTTCTGACAGAAGCCCTAAAATCAGTTCCAAAGGCAGTTTGGTGGGACAGCAATAGATGTTGGAAAGTAAGACAAGACCTACAGTCAAAAGACTTCTTTCACAAATACAAGCCTTTCCTGTGTACACTTAGAGTCTGTCATGAGCAGGGAACTGCTACTCCGTTCAGCACCTGAGGTAGGACTGAGGAAGCTTTGAAATCTACAGGATGGAGATGCTTTTGTTTGTCTGAATGTGGGTGACTGTTGTTTGCTTCAGAGCTGAGATCAGCACTCGCAGATAGTGGCCTTGCTCAAAGGACTCCACCTTCCACCAAACACCTGTGTGAGTGAGCTGGGAGGACTTTTGTTGGTGGCCTGCTCACCTCTACACCAGCTCTAATCAAGGCAGTCTGATTTTAATTCCACTTTGCATCATACTCCTTGTCATGCCTAGCTTCCTTGAAAAACCACGGAACACTTTAGATGGGAAGGGGTCTCGGCTGGACATTGAGTCCAACACTCATGCTTTAAACTGACTTCAAATTTACACCAAGTTCATTAAAGCCTTGTCTAGTCAAGTTTTCACTCTATCTGTGGATGGATATTTCAAGGTACACCTCTATTTACTATAGAGACTGCATATTTTGCTTACCTCTGTGCAGCCACAAGCTGGTTTTGAGTAAAGTGCTGCTTCATGGCCTGGTGGAAAACCACAGGTGAAATGTGCCAACACACTTTTAGCATGTTACAAAGCACTGTCAAAAGGATATACAGCCAAAAGGTCCAAGGGCAAAGGAAGAGATGTTGCCTTGTAAAGAGAAGGCCTTAGGAAAACTGGTACAATATAGCAATTTGGGGAACTGGCACTGAACTGAACTCTTACTCGCCCCAACTTCACAGACTTACTCCTGGGCAGATACCTAAACCATTTGGCTCAGTACCATTCCAGAAGCAGTCACATTTTCAGAGTGATGCAACAAGGAAATAAATCACCTTTATTATGTGAAAGCAATTGCTGTGCAGTCTCTGAGGAAAAAAAAATGTAAGGACGAGGATGCATTTGTCTTGGAAAACTCAGATTCCAATAAATACAGGTGATTGTGCATGACTAATTATACACACAGTCTTGTGCACAAAGTTATACACAGAAAACATGAGTACTTTATTATGGCTTGAGGACTCCTTGAACAGCTTTGAATTTTTTTTGGAATTTAAAAACTAGTGCTGTGGCTGGCTGTCTCAAAGGACAATAAGACAGATATAAGCTGTCAGGGTTGGTAGGAAGTATTTTAGCCTTAGTTATTTTAAGAAATAACAAAAACCTTCATTTTATTGTTTCTTCTTTTGTCTACTCCCCTCACCCACAGATACATACAGGTCCTCTGCACCCTTTAGAAACATTGAAAAGACCTGATTTGATGCAGGATGTGCTTATTACTTTGTCATGTCCTAAGGTACCTGTGCTTGAATCAGAGGGTTCACACTAACAGCTTCCCCTGTCCTTGCTTTGGAAGAACATCAAGCTTTTGTGTACACTCGTGTACATGAAGACTCTGCTGTGCTTTCACAAGCCTCTTGCTGCAGCCACAGAAAGATCACACAGCTGGCAAAATTGCTTTAGCCCTCCCAACCTCTGGCTGGTGTGAGGTTCATGTACTTTGACCACAGACACTACTGAAGTCCATTAATGGCCTGCTTTTATGATGTTTGTCCCCATCGGCAGAAGTAATTACCAGGGACCTGTGCTTTCCCTGTGACTCTTCGTAGTTGAGCTCTGCCCTGAGCCAGAAGGACAATGCAAATTCCTAGTGAGGAATTGAGATCAATTCCTCACCCTCTCACAGCATTTTCACCGGCATTTTTGGAGATAGCAGGGAGGGACTTTCTGCTATCTCCAAAAAACAAACAAACAAACCCCAAACAAATCCTTTGGTAAGGGGTTAATAATTTCTTATTCTGTGTCCAGTAAAGGAATATGCATATTTATTGTTTCTCTTTGTAAACTAGAAACAATTTATTTTTGGCCTGAAAATTGCTCTGTATACTCTCTTGAAGAGCTGTAAGATCTCCCACTAAGGGACAGTGTGGAATTATTTGTACGATTGCTAACAAAATGGGATTCTGGTTTAGGAGTGGAGTTCTCAAGTGTGCTCATGTTAATACTAAAACCAATAAGAAATGTCATCTAGAATGATTGCTGGAAGGACCTTAAAGGAGCTCTCTTCTGACACCCTTGTTTATGAGTAGAAGGGCTTTCTTTCCCAGATGCACACACACAATTTGGGGAGCATTTCCTCTTGTTTTTGACTTTTTTCCCCTCTGATTGAAGTAACCTTTCCACTGTGAATGTATAGGTCAACAATCCTTCCTTCTGCTACAGGGATTCAATTCATTGCTGAAGGGAAGAATAAAAAAAGAAACACATTCTGGATCTAAAGGGAACAAGACTGCAGGTCTGAGCGAGACTTGCCCTTGGCATTTCCTCTTGCCCGGCTCCCGCAGGCAAGCAAGGCTAGAGGGGCCCTCTGTCAGTCTTATGGAAATACATTTCATTTGAAGTAAATGTTACCCTAGTCCACTGGTGCCACAAAGAAAAATATTGGTCTGAAGTTTAAAGGAGTGATCTCAGTTGTGGAAAGGGCAATGGCAAGTTTGGGGAGGCTTTGCTTTGACCTCTCTTGATCTGGACTTTGTTGATTAATGCACACAGAGTGGCCCAAAAAAGAATCCAATAATAAAGTGATTAAGAATGCTGAACCCAAGGGTCCCCTGACTGGCCAAATGCACGTGCCGTGACTGTGTGAAACGGAAGCGCTCCTGCTCACACCACGTTGTGGGTGAATGTAAAACAAGATTTGGGGGACTTCAGCTTCCCTTTTGACAAACAAGAGGCTCCTGAAAAGAGTTGTGGTCATTGTACAACTAGTTCTTCACTCAAAGGAATCAGTTTCAAGGGTGAGTTTTAAACATGTCAACAACACTGACATGAGGTTTTTTTAGCATTTCTCACCTGTGTTCCCCCATACTATACGTTGTCATTACAGAGTGTTTTTTGATAATGGCAAATCAGAATTGAATGCACAGTGCTCTTTCTCCAGGAAGTCAGGCTCCAGCTCTCTGAGGTAAAGGAAAACCTTTAACATACCTGTGACCTGCCCACTTTCTAGGAAACTTACTGGAAGTTCCCTGGTTTAGCCCACTCTTTATGTGCAAAAGCAAATTGCTGACAGGAGTTCTCATGCTTAAGTTTACAGTTTTAAAAGTACTTTTAATCCAAACACCTTTTTTTGGTTTTAACTTTTTTTGCCTCTCAAAGCTGTGTGCTCTGGCAAGCAAACATCATAAAAGTCTCTTCTGAATGGTCATGAGTACCCTAATTGGGGAATTAGTGAACCAAAATTCCTCAGGCCTGGGATGCTGACACCTTGCAGACTTTTCTGAAAGGATAAGAGTGACTCAGAGAATAAGGACAGCTCTGAAAACCCTCTCCTGGCTATCTTTACACAACAGAAAAAGTGAAAAGAAAAACATCACAGGAAATACCTGTTGCCTTTCTTCTACTCTCTCACCAATCATCACCATGTGGGAAGGCTCTCCTATTCCAGAAGCAAATAATCCTGGAAGGTAAAATATTGCAGAAATTCCAGGTTTTAATGGACCAAGGGATTCTTTCTTTCATTCTTGCTTCCCCATGATTCCATTGCACAGGAAGAGAAGAGAAAGCTCTGCTTTCCAGAGATGTTTACAGAAGCAATAGAGGCTTGCTGGCTTCCAAGGAGATGTTTAATGCAGCATCATCATCACTATCCTGGGGCAGGAGTGCAGCAGGAACTGTCAGCAAGATCTCTCCCAAGGTGGAGGGATCCGTGCATAAAAACAAGTGGCAGTGCTCAAGTATGTCAGATTTCATTTGAAAAGTAATTTTATTATGTGGTTTCCAAGGTCCTATTACTATTCCAGCTAAAGGAAGGAACGCTCTGAATTGATAGCATCCCATATCTTAATTGCTTGAGTGAGCATGTGCCAGTGCAAAGAAGGGCACGAGGCTTTTAGAGTAATAATGAAATCACCTGCCCCTGCTGCACATTCCATGGGTAGATCTCAAAATACTTCACAAGAGGAAATCAACGTCACTACTTCTATTCTGTAGAAATAGTTTGTGCAGTTGATATTACACCCTCTTTTTATGCCTCTATACACTAGAAAAGGATTTTGTAATGGAACAAATTCTTTTGTAATGGGTAAATCACTAGTATTTAATTAAGATAGCAATGGGTGATGCTCATTAGCAATTTTGAAACATCCCTGACCCCACACCTTTGGGAATATCACTTTTATAGTCAAATAAGAAAACACACAAAACATAAGATTTGCATGGGAGCTTTATTATCTCTTTTATATCCATAACTACCACTAAAGCCATTCCTCCTGGACAAGGAAGAATAAATATCTTCAATGCAGAAAGTTCAGTGAAGTGGCAGAATTATCTAATGGCTAATTTAAAGATGCACATAACCAGAGCAAAGAGGTGATAGTTCTTTATACTAGCTGAACTTGCATTTCCTGAATTCCTCTTCAGAAGCATGGTGTATATCTTTGATCATGGCACTTTTCTGAATCTCTGATTCTGTTGGGGCAATGATCTGTTAAAAGTTTGACATTTTAAAGAACAGAAGAAAAGCATCTTCTTGTCAGCATTCCAAACATTAGCCACATTTGAGAATGCAAGCTTGATATTTTATGTGTGATTGATACTGTATGGTATGCATGTGCACTCAGAGAATTTACTGATTTTTGAGGTGCAATTTCGTACTTCTAAGAGTGTACATTTATAAGGAATATCTGGTATCTTGAATCCTACTTTTGTAGGATGGCAGTAGCTTTCTCTTTCTTCTCATCTTGTTCAACATTAAAAACAAACAAAAAAACTCGCACCAAACCCTAATCAGATATCTACAGAAACTGTCCCCACTTTATTGTGAAAACCTCTCCTTCAACATTTTTAACACGTAAATATTGTAATTAAGAAACATCTTGTCACACAGTTTTACAGAAACTGTGGGTGAAAGTATCCTGAAGGTGATCCCACAAGTAGTCACGGTGTCATTCATTGTTTTGCTGAGCAGGCGTTCCAAACCCAGCATGTGATCTTGTGTTTTTTTCCCTAATTCCCAGGGTTAATTCAATATAACAGGAGAAAAAAGAGAAGAGTTTGCTTCCGTAGTTCATAGTGTTATTAAACAAAGCATTTAAAACCATCAAAATTTAGTTTTCTCCTCTGTTGAATGCCGTATTTTTCCCACTTAGTGAGAGCTGTTGTCTCAGAGCACCATTTGTTCTACTGCTTTGGTAGGATTCCCTATAGACATACCCATGCCAGCTTTGGGCCCTACCTCTCTAATGCCAGTGGCAGTACAGAGCTGAGCCCAGAATATTTGAGCAGTGTTAACTCAGACCAGTTTTACTTTTTGCTCTGAAATTAGTGCTACTATTGCTATGCTGATACAAATTTCAATGACCTGTAGTTAAAACTATGAAGATTACTTTGTAAACCCTAATTATTTTTCCCTCAAAGCTTGTTTTCATCCAGATACTATTTTTTTCTTGCTCAAGTTTTTAATAGGTTTTTTCCCCCTGCAATTTTGGGGAAGGAACAGAGAATAACTGCACTACAGACCTATATGGCATATCTTCTGGAAGAGCGTGTTCCATAATTGCTGGTGCCGTTGGATCTCAGAGATTTCACGTGGTCATCTGCAATACCACTGGTGAAGAAGATCCAGAATAGAGTGGCAGGGAGAGGAATTGGGGAGGGGAGTTTCTTGGGCAGTGAGGTAGCTCTCTTATTTCTCTGCCATATCTGCTAGCCTAATGCCAGGAAATAATTCCTTTGTCATAGACTGTGACCTCCTAAATCCTAAGAGAGCACACAGAAGCTGTTCCACAGCACCCTGTGACTGCCAGCCCAGACAAAGATGTGATGGGATAGGAGATCATGAGTCCAGGGTGAGAAACCACAAGGATGTATCATTCATTAACACCACCCACAGCCTGCCTGCAGATGTGGGACCTGAGAACAGAGTGCTCATGTGGAGAATGTCAGGAAGCAGAAGCGTGGTGGGCTGCCTGTGTTGGCAAGCGCGAGATTACCTAACCCGTGGTTAGCATGCAGTGTAGGCAGGTTCTATTAGCAAAGTTCAGACCATGATGTGCTAATTAAAGAAGAGGTTGTCCTAGTTGCTAAGGCAATGAATGCTTTCAGTATTGCTGCTTCTACCTCAACAAAGCATGTTCTCAGCTGTCCCTTCAGTTGTGTTTGTCAGATAGAGGGGTCAGGACTTGATATTGTTGCTTCAGTAATTACGGTGCTCCTGAGAGCTGATTTACAGGTCAAGAGTAATAGGTGAAAAGAATGCCAGGGAAAAGTGGTTTAAAATGCTGCTTTATCAGGTACCTGTCTAGGGACAAGTTCCTCTTAAAACTACGGGTTTAGGTTACATGGGTTTGGATTTTTAAGCTCAGTTCTGCCTCTTTTGGGAAAGATGCAGACAAAGATGAGGAGATTTGTATGCTTTAAAATTGGTCTAACTGTCAGCTTTCTGTAAGGAGGAGGGTGACTGAGTGTTGGAGCCAGCCCTAGAGTGAAGGAGATATAATGGTTTGAATTTTTTATTAGTAAAGAAGCTGGCTACCACCAGACAGGCATCTTGCTTAGCTTAGCCTCCTGAGAAACCATTCTCTGATTCATTATTCCTCTACCACAATACATACTGTGCATAGGCAGCTGCTAGAAACAGAAGGATGCATCAACATCAACAGGACTGAAAACTGCATATTGTGAAGTTAATGTATAAGTGAAAAACAGTCTTCAGGGTGGTCCACTGCTGGCTGCAAGTCCCACAGCAGCTCTGTCATCCTTCTTTCTCCATGTGAGATTTACATCAGTTCCAGCTTGAAACTTTACATGGTTGTGTACAACATCTTCAAAGCTTTTTTTTTTTCCTTTCAGAAACCCTCTCATCAGTGCTACAAATCTTTCTCCTCAGTCACTTTCTGGGGAAATGGTTTTCTGGCTGTAACTTTGTGAGCTTCCAGAGCCACGATCCTCCTGTGTTTTAGAGATGGGCAAGGACAATAAAATTCTCAATAAGAGAAAATTGTGTCTGTCTTTGGGAGACAATAGAGCTCTACATTTATCTCCAGTTTCCAGTGTGCTGGACCACTGTACTTTTTTCTTTTTATGCTTTTAATTCCTGAGGTAATTTTCCTTTAGCTGCCTATTAGACTGGAGAAAATTCCTTTTTATTCATCTGCTCCCTTCCTACCTCAATGCACACATTGCAGCATCTGGCATTACCCCTCCCTACCAGCTGGTTTGTTACTGCATTCTCCAAGGAGCAAGCTGCCATTTTCCAAAGACCCTTGAAGCCACAGAACTTCACTTCTAACTTCCTGAGGACTCTAACCCCAGTGTGACATTTGTTTATCTTTCTATTAAAAATGCCTCCTCTACAATTTTAACTGGTCTAATTTTCATTGCAAATTCTGCATTACCCTTTTGCTAACTCAAATGTTTCGTTTGCACTGCGTTCTGCTAAAAGGGGCTGTGAAACCCTCACAACACAAAAATCTTAGCTGTACCTCAAATTGTACTTGACAAATGAGCAGGAACCTCTTGCTGCCCCAGACTCATAGCATAACTGAATCTGCCAGAATCTCTTGCTGCCTGCTGGAGGCAGATGTGGACTGTTAGACTTTGAATATTTGGGACGAAGTTCTGAGAAAATGAATTCCATCCGGCAACAGCTGAGCCAGAGTTCTTTACCCTGAATTAGTTTGTTTTGGTGGTTTGGTCATTGATGTGGTTAATTTGTTAATTTTTTTTTTCAAACAATCTTTCTGTTAAAGCTGGAAGCAGAAAGGATGAGACCTTGGTGGTATGACTAAAGCAGCATTTTCATTTTCATTTTGGTGGGGGCTTCATCAGTTTACGGGGAGAGACAAAAGCTTCCGCAAATATTTTCATATTTGTAAATATTTTCTCCTGCTTTGAGGAGAATTGTGAGTGCCCACGCAGGAGAAACTTTTGCCATAACTAGGTATTATTAGTCTCAGTGGTCAATGTTCATCAGGAGTTCATCCTGCCTGATGCAGTCTTGCCCTGTGATGAAGCTTGGTGTGTCAGTCCTTGACAAATTAACAGGAAACTAAGGAAAACAGATATTGCTAAAGACTTTTGCTGCATATAAAATGTACTAACCATTGTAAAATCACTTGGAACAATCTGCCTAGATAAGATGCTAATGCATTTATTGAATTTGCTGACATTTAACAGGGGAATTTACTTTGAACATAATCCATACTAGATACTAAAAGGGACAGGAGTCCTTGCAAGATGCCAAGAACTCCAAGAAGTTAGGGACTGTTTTCTATACTGTGTTTATCAATCAAATATATCAGCCCCTGCTTACATTCTGAGTTCATTTACACTCGGAGACTATATTCATAAAATATCCTCTCCTTTTCATAAGCAATCAGATCAGGGATAGACTCAGATCTTTCATCTTGACTTCACTCTTGTATGTAACATTTGGGGACTGACTGGCTACACCTATTTTCTGCACAAGCTCAGAGCCAGCATAGCTGTTTTGCCATTTCCATTTAACCTCTACAGAATGGTCACTATTTTACTCACTAATGTTCCACTGTCATCACATTTACTGGTCTTCTTATTCAAGTTGATTACTGATGGGACAGTTGGGCTCAATAGTTAATAACCTGTCAAATTAATCACTACTTCCAGTTGTGAGACACATCTTTAGTGGTATAAAAAGTGTACTGCATTTCCAGGGAGGAGATTACAAAATTAACTAATGGTATTTTGACTATTTCACAAGTTGGATGAGATTGTTGATTTAGTCATTCAGCAAACTGGGAAAGCTATCAGCTGCAATGAGGTTTGTAGCCTTCCATGTTTATTCTCTGTGATTATCTCCCAGCTTTCATCTTAACTACTTCCTTCAGTTCTTCCTTCCTTTTCTGAAACATCAAATAATGCTTTTACTTAATTCTTTTCATTTATTTTTGCATAGGTGTCTGGCTGCATTTTTCACCTCCACCTTTTTCTTACCATGTTGCAATTTCTTCTTCCTGACCTATTCCTCTCTCTACCTCCACCTTTTTTTTTTTCCCCCACTTTCTGTGTTCTTAATACTTATTTTCATTAAGGTTTGGAGATCTGCATTCAAGGACCATCTTCTCACTCAGACATTCTCAACCTCTTCCAGAGTCCAGGTATCTGTCACTGCTCCTTATTCCTCCACCGACCTGTTCCTGCTTATGGCTGGAGGATTGGCTTCTTGTCTTAGCTGAAGAGGAAAGAGCAACAGTGACTTTATTGTTGGCAGCCATCCTTCTTTTCCCCTCGTGTTTCTTCTCATCCAGCTATTGCCATCAGTTCTGGGAAAACCATGAAAACGTCACCAGACTGGCAATTTTCCATTTTCCAGCATGCTGTTCTCACCAGCACCTTAGGGGTTGAGTTCTGCGTTAGATACCAAAGATATATCAAGATTATGTAATGTTCTAATCAGGTTGTGTCTTTTTGCTAAAGGAAAAGATCCTCTTATGGGCATTCCCTATGCTTTTTATAGAACAGCTGTGTTAAAAAAAGGCTTGCTGAATTTCAGTGCCTACAAGAGTATGAGCATTTAAATGTGTCTATTCCCAGATGAGAACCAGCATTAACAATGAGTTAGCTTTTAGACTCCAAGTCCCACCAACGCAAGCCATAAAAGGAAAAAAAAAAAAAAAGAAACCAAGAAATAATTAGCAAAGTTCTTCAGTGATTTGTCTGTGCTCCAGACAACTGTTCTTTATTCTAGCTACCTTTTATACCCTCCCACTGACCAGATGTTTGCACTTGCAGCCATGAATAACTGCTTTTAAAAAATCAAGGGAATCTGGAAATATATGAATAGATGAGAAATTTGGAAAAGGGCTTCCTATAACTACAGAAGTAAAGAAGTCAGGCTGATTTTCTTCCCCTCTGAAGAAAATGTGTCCACTGGAAAATTACCTCTGTATCATATAGAGATTACTACCTCAGAACTTATTTCCCAAATCAATATCTTCATAACAGCAGTAGTAGCTTCCACCTAACTAGTTCTTTTTTACTACTGCACCTTTTGATTCCCTCTGGAACAATTTCTTATGCGATAATTGTTTCAGACGGTTTATTCTGTTCATCCTGACTGTTCTCTCAGTGGTGATAGCTGCAATCACAGCTGGTTTTCCATGGCCCTGGTATAGAGAAAGCAGCCCTCTGGGCCACAGCTCACCTGGTCCACACATGGTGCTGCTCTGTTGGAAAGGTTTACATAATCCTGTAAATGTCTTCTTGATTTCCTTGTGAAAACTGACACTATGCAGTGCTCAGCATATCTGTAAAGCTTTTCCAGAGCTGTGGTCTCAGCACCCGTAGCCTTTGGCTACTCACTGAGGCTAGAGATGGGATCTTCAGTCTTGTCCCAAAGAGTCTCAGACCTCCACTGAGTCATAGCATTTGCAACAAGCTCTGGAAAATTTCTGAGCTCCTGCAGCTTGACATCACAAAAATATGAAAGTGTAAAGAATCTATTTGAGATTATTTGCAGTGACTGGTAAAATTCACTTGTTTTACCAGCAAGTTCTTCTCCTCTGAGTTCTGCTCATTGGGACTTATTTTACACAGCCTGTTCAGAATCCCATCTGATTTCCATTTGTTTGGGGCACGGATTTTAACATGTATATCAATCAGAAGCGATGTAATTTTTCTCATTAACAGCCTTAACCAGTCAAACGGACCTTTGTGCCCACATTTCCAGCAATGACATTCCAGCCTTGTGTACTGTTGTGTTCATTTCACCTAAACTTTGTAGATGCAAGATGCAGCTCTTTGATTCCATCCTCTTTGCTCACTGCCCAGTCCAAGTCCACCCTGCAGGGTTATTTCTGGTGTCTGGTTTGCTTTGAGATGGTTGTCCCCAGTGTTAAGGAGCCAATGCATTGCTGATGTGCTTCATTAGGAACTAGTGTCTAGGTCTCAGGAAAGCAATAGTTTTGAGCAGCAGTACCAGAGGCAGAGCTGGGAACAGTCAGAGTAGCTACAGGAAGAGGCTAAGGAACGAATTGTATATTATACCCAACTGTAAGATGCTTTATTCTACTACCCAGCTTAGCCTTGTCAGGCTGACAATATTGTGTGAGATCCCCAGGCAACTGCTGTTTGCCCTCAAGTACTGCTGAGGGTCATATGGAATTTTGACACTCAAGTTGGCAGTCTGGTTGAAGAATGGATCCTTCAGAAACATGGTAAGGTTTCAGCACTACCAGCTGATGATCTGGTGCTCAGTACTCAGGAGACAAATGAAATTTCAAAAGCTGCAGATGGAAATTTTCTTTTTTCTCTTACCTACTCAGAGGAGTAGGTGTGAATTGAAACCAGTGGGGACAGGATATTTTTAGTATTGGAGTTTAGTGATTTCTGCTAACTACTCGTCCTCCTGCATTTGCTCTTCCTACTTCATCCATATCTTTCTGTCCCTGGTGAA
>WAAE01005877.1:0-22498 GCA_013400495.1 Nicator chloris
TTTTCTTTTTTTTAAATTCTATTCCTTCCCTCCCCACCAGAGAACTTAGCTTTTGTTTCCTTCAAACTCATGCCAAAATTAGGTTTACCTGAAAAAATCACTGCATGCTGCCAGTACACAACGATGACAGGGAATTATTTCATCTTTCACAAGAATTTTAAAATCAAAAAATATATTTTGTTCTCTGAATCTTTGTAGTACTTTTAGAATTTGTTGTCCATGACCTTCAGCCACTAAGGAATTGATTTTATTTTCAGGAACAGAAATTCCATTGCAAATAGGTCTGCTAATGTAATCCCGTTGATTGGCCATGTTTTCTTCAATCTATCCCTGAAATGGAAAAATAAGTAATTGATTCTACAGTCTTATTATTAAAAAAACCCAAACAAAATCAATACACATAAAATAAACAAAGAAGTTCCCAGCATTGAATTTAGTTTGTAGATCATATGCACAGTTAGAAATTTGTGTTACAAGTGACCTTTACACTGAATTTGATAATACTACTACTTTGTAAAATATATTCACACAGCAAATTTTGAAAAGTAAATTATCTGCCATATATCAGAGAACAATTCTACAGATAATACCCACCTGCAGGAATTTTTTCAGTAAAGTCCACAGGAAGTACATCAGGGAGTGTGTTTAACTGTCATTTAAGAGAAAGACTAGTCCTAAGCTTAGCCTCAAAAAAACCCCCAAATTCTTACAATTTTACGTAAAGTTAAGATGGAAAAAGAAAACTTTGTTAGATATTTTACATTCCAAAAGGCTGATCACTCTACATATTGTAGTGGAAGGGAGACACAGGCTATTAGACTGCATCCTAAGTGGATTCCCATGAGGCACTCTGGCCTGCAATAAAGGAATACAAACAACACCAACAGCCTGGCTGAGTAACAGGATTGCTGGGGCTTACCAAATAGGGTCATTTAGAGACACTTTGGTGATAGTACACCTTTGAGTGTTTAGTCAATTGAAACTGATTTTGTCATGTACCTCTAGTCTTGTTAGGAAGCTTTATGTTTGCCTACTCTGAGTTTCAATTACAGTGGCGTAAATTAACTGGCTTTAGAACACATCTAAATTTAAGACCATCTCCCTTTCAGCAGCCAAGTTTTTTTTTCCTGGTGAAAATCCCTACACAGAAGCGTGGGTTTTTTCTATGGTAAATTGATTTTAACAGTTTTTTACAATGAAAATATGTTATTCTACTTTCTCAACATAAAGAAACTTTAAACATGAGTGTATGTTATTTACACCTATTTAAAGAGCTATTTATATATTGCAGATGGATAAAATGCCCTTACTGCAAATCTGAGTCAAGATTGCCTGTTTTAAAGCTCAAAGAAACATCCCATTTTTTTTTTTTTAATTCCAGGATTTTGCTTCCACAATTCCAGTTAAAATCAGCAACATATAATGGCCCACCTGAATTGACAGAGAACAAAAAATTCCAAACAAAACCCAGAAACAAGAAAATACTGGTTTTGGTTTTTGATTTTGTGCAAAGGCTCATCTGATGACATGATACATTCAGAGCAAACTAAACCATCAGGCAGTCTTCTTCATGTGAGGTACTTTCACAGCAGACTGATCTATACTTTATCTAGTCAGGTAGCTCCAACCACAAATAGACCTCCATGTCTCCTGGAAGAGATCCAGTGATCTTGCTGCCAGCACTGGCACCCTTGGAGCAGGCATCTTCTCCTTCCCATGGCCAGACAATCTCAACGTATTCACTCTTTCCATTCTAAGCCTGAGGAACTAGGAAAATACAGAAGAACAAGACCACCATTTATTCTGATAATGTATGGCCTCATAAACCCCAACTTCCATAAATCATAAAACTTTTTCATATGTCAGAATTCTCTAGAATACCCTTTTCTTACAAATTTAAAAGCCTGCTCCTCAAAAGGCTGAATCTTCAGAAGCAGAGTTGCTTCAATAACATTAGCTTCGCACATTTGAATGAAACTTTTTAAGAAAGTAAGTGAATTTCAAAGTTTATTTGACACTACATAAAATAACACTTCTTCTAAAAGAAACATAAGTCTTTCTGCAAAATTCTGGAACTGACAATAGATACTAGAAATTTTTCTTCACTTACATGTAATTTACATAGCAAGCACCAACCTACAATGTGCTTTCTGTAGATAAAATTACCAATTTCAGTAATATTTGTATTTGTATATTGAACATGGAAACATCCACTATAATCAAGTTCAACTGTGCTGTTTTAGGCAAGACATCATATGATCACTTTCATTCAAGCAATCGATGTTTCAGAAGATTTTCTTTTACCACACTATTACCACAAAAGCTATTCCAAACTACATTGGTGTAGAGACTGTAAACCTCTGAATCACACAATCAAATTATTAATGCTTACATATATTTGTTCTTCTGTTAAAATTATTTGACTTAATTTTCCTTTGTATATTTATTCACTCTTACAATTATCAAGAGTGTTGATATTCTCTCTCAACTTTCATTAGAATGAATAATTGTCAGACTTTCCAAGGTCCACTTACAAGGCTGAGTTTCTGGTTTTTCTTATTATTTCTTCCAGTTTTCCCTTTACTCCCGTTTGATCCTAAATTTCCTTCACTGATACAAAATTTGTTGCACAACATTGTGGTTCAGATCTCATCACTGTCTCACTAGTCCAATTTGCAAGTCATCTACTGCATCCTAATCTCTAATAGCAGTATCTCATTATTTTCTTAAAAGCAAAATTCTGCAGTGTATCTTTAATATTTTCGTCCATGATTAAGGAATGTAATAATGAATACTGTGCAATGACTTAGCCTAATTCACCCTTTTCTCCTTTAAAAAAAAAATTAAAAAAATTCCATTTCCAGGTGTCCTCTAGCCAACTCCTGACTTATTTTATATTTTGGTATTAATGTACCACTTCACTGAATCTGTTGATGATTTTAGAGCCCTCCAAACTCTCTTAACAATTCAGCTAAAGCTTGGTATGTTAAACAAGGCATTTATAATTATTTCATGCATTCTTCTACAAAGCCATATGAGTTAATCAATCGGGGGTTTTATAAATATTTGATCAACTCTGACAAAAGAGTAAGAAATGTAGGAGGTGCAGATATATGTTGAAGAGTTCTGCAGCTCAGAAATGCTGGGGAACACCCATCCTTTTATTTGCTCCATAAACTCCCACAGGATTCCAATTACAAAGCCTGTCTTCATGTGGATTACCAGGAACCAAGCTCCAGTAAATGGTTCATTGGAGTTGGGATCTCGTACTTCTGCTTTTTAAGACACATCTGTGTGCGGTTCAGCAACCGGCTTTGCAGCCTCTCCTGGAACATGACACAAGTACGTGATCTGATCTCTCACCACTTGACAAAACCTCCCTGTTCACGTACTGAACCTTTACAATCTTACACTGACAAACGCCCCACTAGCTATTAGCCCGCTTTTCTGGGGAAAAAACCAAACAAAAAACAACAAACCAACAATTGGTTGACAAAGACAACTGAAAACTATTCCAAAACTAAACTCCCCTAAAGTTAAACATTTGCCCTTATTTTTCTTGTAAGCCACCTCAAACACAAGGCCAGTTTGCTGCTACAGTGAAAACTGATAGAAACTTCACAGTTATTAAGGTCAACCCCATATAACGTGTGGAGGACATAGATGTACCTCTCTGTACAGGTCTCCAGTTGAGGGGCCAGGCATTCTGCACGCCTGACAGTCAAGTGGCAAGCAATGGCCAGTCTCTGTAGGGCCACAGAGCAGCAGCAGTTGAACAGAAGGCTGGGGATAGTAAGCTACTTTTGGTCATTACAGTGGAAGAAATGACAGACCACCTGGGAGCTGAGGGTAAGAGCATTCTTATGATCTGTCACAAAAGCCAGTAATAAGGGCCCAGACCTCATTCGTTGTGCTGTGTGTAAGACTCCTCTGCCATAGAAGCATAGAGTGGTTTGCGTTGGAAGGGCCATAAGGGATCACCCAGTTATAACCCTTTGCCAGTTTTAACACTGTCCTTTTCCCAAGATGCTAAGGGATGGAGCAGTCTAGAACATAATGAGCTCATTGACCCACATACCAAGTAACCACAGTGAGAACTCTGATAAGACCATAGTCAAAATATGAGACATACACACATTCCTCTTAGTATCTAAGCATTGGTAAAAAGCTACAAGAAAGTGTTTAACTGACCTTAATTCCATGCAAACGGCTGCCAAAACCTCACTGAATTTCTAGTGGAATTTTGCAATGCTAATGCTCCCTTTCCAAAGATATATGGAAGACATAAGATATTTATCATTGTCTTTTAGTTAGCACCATCAACAATCCTTCTTAAGTGTTCTTATAATTCTAGAAGATACTGAAACGTGTGATTTATTTTCTTATATCTTTCCTTTGGAAAGTCCAAATGACCTTTAGACTATGCATTTAATAACCTAGCTATATGTTGAATCCTAGATATTATACTAAGAGACTATAAACACAGCATATTGTTAAACTCATAAAGGAAACCAAAAACATCCAGGACCGACATTTTCATAACATATAGGCATACACTAAAATCATAACCACTGCAATACACCTCCTAGAAATGATTTTCACATCCATTCCACCAGATCAGAAAGAGCAAAGCAAACAGAACTGTGAAGTGACCTTGGAGCAGAGGTGAACTTTTGTTTATGCAGAATCTGTTCTAGTTCCTACCAAAGCACTTATCAGAACATACATAATGTACGTATATTAATAAACACTTCTGCTGAAAAGGTACTGCTAAACCAACAGTCCAAATAGCCTCAGCTGCTACAACTGATAAATAGTATGGTTATAGAAGTTTAAATATGCTAATGAAGTGGAGAATGGTGGAAGATGTGCAATTATTTCTTAGTGAATAACCAAGGAAAAGATATCAAACTAGGGAGAGGATGTGTAATAACACCGAAGCATGAACACCCGAATGAGGGTCCAGAAAGACAGTGGCAAAGACACCAAACTGTTTGACCACTTTATAATAGTGAGATAAAAATATACATACAAATATGAGTGACTTTGAAATAGCCTATGGAATTCTGTTTTGTGGAATTACTGAGCTCACATAGTATCACACATAGTATCACACATAGCTCAGCTGGTACTTTGCCATGAAAAGCCCCTTAGGGCTGTGGCTGCCTGATGATAAACAGGACCAAACACTTGGAATGGGACTGAGGCTGGAGACTGTTCCCAGCACAAGGGAGTGGCCATTCAGAAATTACAAATAACACTGTGCAGGTAGACATCCTCTTCCAACACAGCTGGCAAAACCAGTCTAAACTCAACCCTGATTTGGTACTTTATTATTTACAAACAATTGTAAAACAATTGATCTCCTTTTATCTGAAAGCACAATACAGCTGTGCTACAGCACTCACCAATTAAAAAAAATTTAAATCTTCATACTTCATAGCAGGTATCTTATGAGAAATATATTGTTCTTCAGTGGAACATTACATTTATTACATGGCCTTCTCCCATCTTGGAGGCTCAAAGCTTATGTCTTTCTTACTAGGGAGCAGGATTTTAAAAAAGGGAAGTCTAAGAGCTGGTACTTTACAGAACACTTTCTGTACCTAGGATGAAAGAATTAAGCACAGTGAAGACGAAGAAATTGTATAGATTTCTCTAGAGAACTTTCAGGCTTTTTTTTCCCCATACAAAATTTAACTGTGCATTAACATACATTTTGAAAAGGTCAAGATGAGCATTCTAAGATCTAATATTAAAAGTATTGTATTATTGCATTCACTGTATACCCATCAAGATGATTTGCTATTTTCATTCCTTGTCCATCCAAAAGGAGAGAAATTAATGACTTGTTAATAAGTTTTAAAGACACACCACTCGACACATCTAATTGAACATTCACAAAGACAAGTATGAGTGGAACAGGTATCTGTAGGATTTGGTGACACTTCTAATTGCTGACTAAAAAGAAAGAGTGGTTTAAAATGTAATTAAACTATAAATACTGAGTACAAGTTCTGTGCTTTTAATTCTGTTAATGTGTTGATTGTCACTGATTGCCTAAGATTGAAAACACTAAGAGAATTCCGAGTTCCTGCCTGGAAATTTCAATGCAACTGAGTCTCACAGGTTTTTCATAAATAACTGAACTTCAAAGAAAAATAATATTCAGTCAATCATTTTAGGACAAGCAAAAAATGCACAGGACATTTTGAGACATTTAATCCACAAAAAATGACATTTATCAATAATAAATGTTGTAATAGTATTCTCAGATTGAAAGGTGACACAGAGACTTTAAAGGTTTGTGTTCTTTAGAAGTGATAAAAAAAAATCAACATGGAAAAAAACTCAGCATGGTACCAGTAGGAAGTAAGGAAATCACACTAATTCCTGGAAGCATTCCAAAAGTGGAAGATCCCCACTCTGCAAGCAGTGATCATTAACTGCATTTCCCTGACAAACACATGAACCCATTAAGATAAAGCAGTAATCACTTAAAACAAATAAAACCAGCTAGATTCTATCCTAAAATTAAATTTCTCCAATTCATCAAGTTATTTTGTAAAATTATTTTCTTAGCCAAAAAAGATCAACTGTAATTTTAATTTTCAGAAAAAAATTGAATTAAAATAACATACTGTACTTCTAATTCTGGTGAAAATAATTGCAAATTCTGTAAAAGAAATGACAGCTTTTAATGGCTTCTGTAGTCTGTCACTTTTGCATGTGATTAAAATGTGGGTTTTTTCAAAACATGCATGCATTATTGAGCATCTTTAGAGAATAATTTAGCGTACCTTATTATAATAGCATGTTTTATTTAAAATAAAGATGTAGGTTCCTATTGAATACATCAATAATTATATTACATATTATACAGTGCATCTTGAGCTTCAGTTTACATTTACACACCAAGCTTATTTAAAAAAAAATTAATGCAAAGTGCTACATACTTAAATCTCTTAAGTGGAGCATGGACAAGCCAAACCTATCAATCAAATCAGAGGGGGTTTTTTGAACTAGGTAAGATCCACAATCCATTATTGTTATGATCTATCAGTATCTAAATATACAAAAAGGCCGCAATTTCCTCTTCAAAGTGTGCAGAATACAAAGTTTGAAAGGTAAGCCTCAGCTACGGTTTGATATTGGTGAAGAGCATTTTCCTGGGTTTTTTTCTTGACTGTGTTAAATCCTCCTCTGCTGTCAGTTAACTTTGTCTATGGGTTTGGATAATGCATAAGATTATGCCATTCCTTGCTTCATTAAATCATGAAGAAAAATAGGAATAATATTCTGAAATAAGTGAAATACCCGACTGATTCCTTGATTAAACATTTGTTTATGCAATGTTATTTCCGTGTTTAAAATATTTTGTGAAGACCAATCTATACTCAGCTATAACAGACTTATTTTAGGCAGGAAGACCTTCTGGCCGGTGTAGAAACAGCAGTTTTCCATATTAACAGTGAGATGGCAATGCTAAACAGCAACAACAAAAAACGAGGATTTTAACAAATACCTGCAGTAATACAATTTTCAGCATTTTTGTATCATTTGTACATGGTCAGTACAAGATGGATATAGTGTAAATATTTCTAAAGACAAGCAACAGAAAGACAGGTTGTAAATTTTCAAGTAGGCCCTAATTTTCTAGCTATGGCTCAACTCCAGAACCAAATGGCAAAGCAAATTTATTACGTTCTGAGGATTTAGAGATAGCCTATAATTGAGGGCACATGGAAATCCATCCAGTTCTGACAACCATTGGAATTCTGAACAGACCAGTGAGCACGGGATACAAGAGGCTTTTGTTCGGACAGATCCTTAGGAGCCAGAACCTTGCCAGGGTGATGCAGCGCGCTGCATCTGCTCTCGGGACAATCAGCTCCTCTTTATAGTCAATAAAAGGCAAACAGAGCCCAGCACGCTGCGACAGCTCTGCCAGGGGCCCGGACGAATGCCAGGGGTGCAGCAGGATGAATATGCTGACGGCAACACCTCAGCAGGGTGTGCTGATGGCAGAGATGGGCCCCGCATCACCTGTCCTCAACGGGGCGCGCTGCCACCAAGAACCACCGTCCCCTTCTCCCCCTCGAGGGCATAACCACCTCCCTGTGCCGCACGGGGCCAAAGCAGGCAACATGTAGAGGACAAACGTTCTTTGTGCCACGGCCAGGGTTATCGGCCGCCCCCAGCCCCATCAGCCCCAAGCCCGCAGCAGCAGCCGCCATCACCTCCACCCGCCGGCGGAGGGCAGCGGCGCCCGCGCCCCTACTGCGCATGCTCAGGCCGCCCGCGCCTGCGCCCTGCGGCGGCTCCGTTCATTCTAAGGGAGGATTAATTCTGACAGGACGGGCGGGATGGGGCAAAGGGATCCCGCTCTCTCACAGCGCGACCCGGCCGCGGCATGCGGCGCTCTCCGCCACTGCCGCCTCTCCGCAGGCAGCGAAGCGCTAGTCCCCCCTGAGCGCTCCCTCCGAGCAGCGCGCACCCACCTGCAGCCAACACCCGCAGCTCACCGACCGCTCTGGCCCACCCTCCGCAGCAGCCACGCCAACAGATTGGCTCCTTCCGACGTCACTCTCCTGCTCCTTGCACTCGGAATGGCTCCGTCGGCCGCCACTCCAGGTGAGAGCCCGCCCATCTCCCTGAGAGTGTTCCTCTGTGACGACAACGCGGTTGCAGCTCCGCCGCAGGCACCGCCTTTCCCCTGATATGTCGCTACCCGGCGCATTCCGCTGTCACTCACAGTGCGCTCTGACATCGGATTGGTTACCGCTCTTGAGGGCGGGGCCCTCCGTGCGTCCCGTACGCCGATAGGCTGCCGCCAGGCCGAGGGGGCGGGCCCGCGGGAGGGTGCCGGGAGGGCGGCCGGGCCGGGCCATGGGCAGCGTGCGGTGGGCCTTCCCCTGCGGCGCCTGGCGACCCCGCCGCCGCGAGTGGCTGCTGGCCGCGCAGCTGGTGCAGCCCGAGGAGAAGGAGCGCATCGGCCAGTTCGTCTTTGCCCGCGATGCCAAAGCCGCCTTGGTACATGGGGAGCGGGTACGCGGTTGTGTCTCTGCACAGTCAGCACTGCCCAAATTCCTGATTTGTCGTAGGAAAACATGCCCTTCAAGGGCATTTCAGGGACGTAAAGTTAAAGTATAAGCCTTGTATAAATGTATGAAGCTCTGCCTTACTGAAGAGCAAAGAGGGACGGCAAGCTGCTGTCAGTAGTTACTCTGAAAGACTTCACAATTTCTAAGTCGTGATACCAAGGTAGGAGACAAAATCACCCTACCCTGGGACACTGTACACAAGACCATCAATGTAACGAGTGGGAAAATAAAGCTGTTTTACATGATCCAGGTTTTAAATCTCGCTTAATAATATACCTGCTAATTAGTCTGGAAGGAGTTACTCATCACTTTTAGCTGTTGAGTGTTTAATTTAGCACCTAGGTAGTGAATGGATGTACTGAAAGAAAGGCTGTTGAGATCATTTTACTGTTCAGGGTGGTGTAGAAAAGCATTTACTTGTGCCATATAGTATGATAAATAATAAAATATAAGGTATAATAAATAGAAAGGAACTGCTGTGATTTGTCTAGGCTGGGACTGCGTTTTGTCTTGACTGTGCTAATAGTGATAATGTATTTGATACTCCGATGAACTCTTGCTTAAACTTACTTGACACAGCTTTTATAAAAGAGAGAAATTTAAATTATTTGGCTAAAATGCATAACTTGGTATCAACAGTAATAAACCAAGATTTTTTAGGCAGGTCGGTTTTCTAGCAACCACACAGCACAATAGTTCTCTATGAATTACTTCCATTTTATTTCACAGGCTGGTCGCCTGCTGATGCGGAAATTAATTTCAGAAGAGCTTTGTATACCTTGGAATGAAGTACACTTGCAAAGGACATCAAAAGGAAAACCTTTCCTGGCCAATAACTTACTCAGTATCAATTCAAATTACAACTTCAATGTCTCTCATCAAGGAGATTATGCAGTCCTTGCAGCTGAGCCTGAGCTTCAAGTTGGCATTGATATTATGAAGACTGATTTACCAGGTAATGCATTATGGTGACTAAAGCAGATTCTGCTTTAGTGTTTGAGTACTGAACATTTTCCCATTTCCCAAAGAACCAATCTGTGTCCTAGAAGTTTAGCGTAATTAGAAGAGAGTGTATGAATGTATTGTGTATTTGGGATTTCTAGCTGTTAAGTACACTTGTTGTTTATTTTGGGGTCCATTGTAGGACAGATACAGATATATTTCTCATTTAGAGAAGCAGAACCCTGGGGAAATAAGGTCATGAATCTTTCTATCGTATGAGCAGTACCAGCATCTGCAGATACTTTAATTATGGATTTGCTGTCTGTGAGGCAGAAGCAGGGACATCTTTCCAAATAAGGACAATGGGATCCATCCCCATGAGAACTTCATAGACTGTGCTACTCAGTTGTCCCATCAGTATGGACCTTTTATGTGTCAGCCAACTGGCAATGCAGATTCTCTGTGAATGTGCAGTAATCCTCAGTGAGAGGGGATCATGAGGAGGGACATGAGTCTTGGGAAAAGACTAAACTTTACAAAATTTAGTTACTGGCCTATTTATTTGTATGAAATGACTGTGTAGATTAGTGAACTTCAGGATTAAAATCAGCAAAGTGTAGTTTTAAATACACTTTTATGGAGATCATTTAGTTTGCAAGTGTTCATCAGTGTGTGACTGGGTTAAAGGAGAAAAGTACAGGGATTTATGATTGACTGAGTTCTCTTTTTTTTTTAGACTCTCCCTAAACATTTAACCAGATATGACAGTAGTAGTTGTGTTATTAGAGAATCTTTCTTCACTGTTTTTGGAGTTGCCCGGCATTTTATGCTGCAAAATGTGTTGTGTGGTAGAGATTCAGACAAACCCTGACGGGGTAACTTTCTGTCTGATAACTTTCCAACTTTTTAATGATAACTACAAGTGTACAGTTTTGGGTTGTCATGTTTTGCTAGGATGCAGAGAGGCTTCACTACAATCTGAAGTTCTTTCCTGTGACTTCCACCTGCTGTAGACCCTCACTCTGAACACGGTGGTCAGTGTGTGAGGCCACAGGGTAGCCTTTGGAGGGTACTCCACGAGAGCTGTTGTGTGTTTTGTGACAGGAATTGTGTCCAGTGGATAAGGCTGCTTTGATACAGGGGCACACCTGGCAGGGCTGCAGTAAGATAGGGTGCAAATAACCAGATTAAGCTTGAAGCTGGTGCTTTTATCATAGTCCTCTCAGGAAAAGCAAGCAAGGTGATGTCCCAGCTGTGTCTCCTCACAGCATCTTGCACACCCTCAGCCTGTTTGATGGAGCAGATTTACAGAGAAGGCCTTGATGCCATGCCAACACTGCTGATACCCGTGTGGTATCAACTCTGGGTTAGGTATGGGCCTAAAACACAGCACTCTGCAGGCTGCCATCATAGAGGTAACACCTGGACCCAGTACCCTTGGAAGCAGTCAGGTTGGGCTGCCACTGGCCTTACCACAGGACTCACTAGTTTAAATGCCTCATTCCAAAAAGTTTCTAGTTTTAGCGGGTAAATAGTGAAAATCAAAATGTTCAAGCTTTTGTATTGGAGGCTTTTCTTGGGAAGTGCAAAATTCAAATTTATACAGAAAAATAAAAAAATTTATATGTGGAAGTAGGAATATCTTACATCCTCTGCTGGTATTTTAAGCAGCTGTAAATGTAGCTGGGATTTTAAAGGCGTGTTGTCAATGTCCAGCTGACAAGTTTTATGAAGCATGTTAAACTTTATTTCTGAAATCTAAAGACTAAGTAATACTTGGAGATCTGATACAGACAGGCTTCAGTGTTTTTACCCAGAGAGAGAATTATTTTGGAGATGCTGGTGATTCCAAAAACTGAACGATGACTCGTATGTGTTCCTTTTTGTAATTACAATTTGTATTTTTGAAAAAGAAATAAGGTGCTTATGGAAATGTAATAATTGTATGTGGGAAACAGAGCATTTAATAAGTAATATTAAGGATAGAACTTCATATTACAGAGACTCTAATTTAAAGTTGGCCATCTTTTCACCTAAAATTTTTCTGAGTAAGATTTTTGTCTTAGTAGAATCACCTGCAACTTTTTTTTGTTGTTGCTGGGCTATGAATAGGTAACACTGGCTTGACCAGTATGATTTTCTCTGATAGTTCCACTGAGTGGTGCTCTTGTTCTGCACTTGCTGAGTACATTATATTTCTGAAGGTGGATCCACTATAAATCTCTTTCCTTGGAACAGCTACAAGGACAGAGTTCCATGTGAAAAAAAGTGGATTTCAGTAGGTTTGTTTGTTTTCTTCAAACACTTGTTTAAATACAAAATACTTCATCTTGTGATGTTATCCAACAGTATCTTGATTGAGGTCTCTAGTACTGTAGCTTTTATATTCCTTTATTGTTCAACCAGCAAGCATGCAAAATCTGCAATGCAGATATTCAAGAGTATCATGCAGCTGAAAGTTTTGAGAAGTCTGCTGTTTGTGTGCTACTGTGTAACAAGGAGTCCTGGTGCATGTAAACATTTTGTGTCACTGCTATGTATTTTTGTTTTACTTATTGTTTGTAAGAAGCTGCCTCTTTCCATATTACTTGTGCTTCATTATTAAAATCTGAGAAATGAAACTGCTACAAGGCATAGCCTTCTTCAAAGGTGAAGGCAGGCCACACTAGGAGCTGTTCTTACCACTGCAAACAGCAGCAGTTCTACAAAAGTTCCACAGGTGTGCAACAGTTTCTCACCTTTTTTCCTCTGTTCAGATATTGAAGTAAATACTGTAGTGATGGTAGAAAAGGAATATACCCTCCTTAGGTATTGTGCTTTTCTGCCTTTTAGTTATCTGGCATGTTATTGTAGATTTAAAGCAGTCTTTCAGTTTAATCATTTTTTAAGAATTAATGATTATTTTCCTTCTCTTTAGATCAGTTTAAGATGAACTCTTGCATCATTTGGAAAAATGCACACTGTCCTGTAAATTTGTTAGTAGAAGTGTCTGTGGACATTATTTGGCCAGAGAGGTAATGCATATGAATTTATTTTAAGCCTTTCAAAAAAGATATGAGAAAGATTCTCACAGTACTGTTAACTCCTGTGAAAAAACTGAGCTTGCATTTGATTTTTTACCTTACAGAAAGAAATTCTGCAATAAGTGTCAATTTGGTTTGAGTGGTGCATGGGATGTTGATTGACCAGTCACTTAAACTCGGTAAAGTAGGATGTTTTCAGAGACTTAGGAAATAATTATAGCTTAATAAAGATTGCCTTGAGCATTTGAAAAAAGTTTAGCTCTTAGGCTCAAGAGCTTTCCTGCTGTGCAAGTGAATTTCTTTTCACTAATGCAATTTTTTAGCTTAGATGGATTCACAAAGATAAGTAAATTAACAGTTCATTCCATATCTTTGAAAATAAGCATGCAATCTTTCTTACCTATCCCACTACATTTACTTTGATCCAGATGTCTCCAATCTCAATTTTATTCCAGAATTAAATATTTGACAGGCAGTAGAATTAGCTTTTCTCATTAATATTTTGATTTTATGCTCGGCTTGCTTGTTAAAAGACACAAAAGGGTAAATTTGCTGCATGTGAATTTCACAGAAAAATTAATTTGATCTAAAAATACTCCAATAAATGCTTTTTTGAGAAAGTAGGTTATGATGTGCAAACACCTAATTATTTGAAACTGGTTTTCTCTGAGGCAAGGAAATATAAAAAGAACTTGACTCATTTTTCTCTTTTTATTCTCATTGTTATGTTACTGAGGTGAGGTAATGCAAGAGATTATAAAGATCTTCATAACAGAGACAGATCACAAGTGTATATAAGTCCCACATGAAGAAGCTGAACACCATACTTCAGTCTAACTAGTGCAGGGAAGATCTCCCTCTCCAGACAGTTTTAAACTTTCTGCTGTTAATTTTGGTGTATTCATAAGCCTAATTGACTTAGGCACACCTACATCATAGTTAAGATATTTGGCATGTCTTTTAGCTAGCAGCCATATTCAATTTTTTGAACTTGCAGTGCTTATTTAATTGCTGCATTTCAGCTTTTAAATGAGAATTTCCTGACCTAGAAACAAATTCCAAATCAGATTGTTCTTCAGTGTTTTTGTCCTTAAGGTGATTTACCTTTACCTTAAACAAGGGTTTAACTGTTTCTGCTCTTATTGTTGTATTTCAGTAACTCTCATAGCAGCAATCAGCATCTAATATTTTGCTGCTGGAGATAATCACCAAATTGTTAGCTAATGTTACCGCTTTAGGGGTGTAGATGCACTGCGTGGAATGAAGAAATCAACAAAGAGTTTGATTTAAGTGTTACTTCTTACAAATCAAAGAAGTCATAATTTATAAATACCTATGTAAGCACATCATTTTCAGATGTGAAGGCTCTTCAAACAGCCGATATCCTTGTTGAGCTAAAGAATCACAGTGATGCTATGCACTTACACTGAGTAAACAGGGAGGTATTTCTTTGTTCTTGTTCTATTTGCAACTGGGAAGAAACAGCCATCTTAAACATATTCTTAAAGAATATACAATGTATAGCAATTTCATTGCTGTTTATTCACATTGATGTTTACTTACATTTCTAACACAGTTTTAACCTGGAATTACACAATTCTGTAATTGATAAAGCACCAATGCTTGATAAACTATGAAAGAAAGTTGATATTGTGATTAAATCTCTTCTTTAAAGGAAAATTTCTTTATTTTCCAAAGAAGCACTCTTAATCCTTTCTTTAATAGAAAAATGCAAAACCATTTGGATTAAAATATAAACTGATAGCAAAATGCAGAACTATAAAATTAGGATGTGGGGAATATATGTTTAAAATGAGGGATAAACTAGCAATAATCAAAAGAAAAATCGTAAACTAGGCGTTTTTATTACAAATAAGAGTTGGAACAAAGAGTAACTATAAGACTGCTTGTCAGATTGTTTTGGTGTTGTCGGGTTTTTTTCATTCTACACACTGAATTTACAATAATCACAATTTATTACTTTAATGGTGTTTTGGGAAATTAAGTTATGCAGTCACAATGAGCAGCTTAATAGAACTGATTTTTTTTTTAAACAACCTGCACTAATGACAGTTAACTTTGGCTTTCCAAATTAAGAAAGTGTAGCAGAAAAATCCAATCCACAGACTAAGGTTAAGTAATTACTATGCAGGTATTAAAAAATTGCCTTTGAGGAGTTTCTTGCTAACCCTGCCCATTTCCAATAGCTTCAGCTCTACAGGTACATATATTTGTTGCAAGAGCTGGAACATAGAAGCTGACTTTACTTTGCATTGTCAGAAGCTTATTTGGATATTGACTGTGCAAGTAGTACAGTTTGGAGCCCTTACTGATTTCAAGGTTGTAAGACAGTCTTTTAGAGACAGACTTGTAGACTTTTTTAGACCAACTTAAGAAATGGTAGAAACTTACCATAAATATTTCACAACTCTCCTCAGTAAATGTAAAAAAAAATTAATCTCAGCTGCATTTTGCTAATGTATTTTTTTTTCCAAGAGAAATTCTGATTTTCAACAAGGCAAATATTTTTATATTTCCTCAATAAAGATGACAGGTTGGTTATATTATGTCAGGTTTTCAGGAAAGTAGGGCCAGGAGACATTTGCTACTTCCATAGGTAGCTGTTTTCTTGCCGTTTATTGGGTTGATTCTGGGAATTCTAGGCATTCATAGCTATTATGTGCTGTGTTGTATTTTGATGGAAAAATCCAATTTTGTAGTGTATTAAAAAATTATTACTTGCCCTGCATGGTTTTCCTGCTTGTTCTTCAGACTTGTTGGGTTCTGTATTAAGCCTGTATATCTTCCATTTTTCTTTCCTAGTAAAAACAGATTTAATAAAAGCAAAGCAAACACTTGGAGATCATATCTACAAGAGTAGATACAGCTGATAGAGGTGAATAGACCATTGAAGTTCATCAGTTTTTCATCTGTGGGCCTCTGCTTTTTCATATGCTTTTGCCATGTTGCAGCACACTTATCTTCCACTTGCATCTTTCCTTGTGTATTTTGGCTGCATAGAAGACAGCTCCTGCAGTGGCAAAATTTGATTTGTGTGATGTTGAGGGGAAGGAGGTGAGGGAACAACATGCCAATGACTAGCTGACTGCTGTCTCTTCTCTGTGGGAAGACCAAACAAAGCAAAACATGTTGGATTTTAGCTGTCAAGTGGGACAAACAGTCTTTCAGCTGCTAGCAGGCCAAAAAAATGGCTTTATAAGGGTTTGGTTTTTTGGATTTTTTTTCATTTGTTTTTAAAGAATGTCCTTATATAGGAGAGATTGATTCCCAAATTTAATACACTAATACTACTTCTGTCATCATGTGGGATTTTTGGGGCGTCATTATAAAGGGGGAAAACAGGGAAGGATGGTGTACAGACGAAGGAAGGATGGAGGTGGGAAAGTTTTAAGTGGGAAAATAAAGGATATTTTTACTGCATTCAGTGCAATTCATGTTCTGGTACAGGCTTCTGTGCAGTGTTCTGACTTCTGCCATTAAAAAGCAACTCTGTTGTTCATTGGATTCATTTACTGCATGGGATATCATGAGGTTGACGAGACATAATCCCAGAGTGTGTGTCCCAATATTGAGGACCATTTCCACACCAAATCTAGAGGAGACACCTCTCATCAAACTCTGTCAGGGAAACCAGCCCAGTTTGAATCAGCTTGTGCTTTCTAAGTCGCAGAGCTTCCCAGGAAAAAATTGCATCAGACAGATTAAGGAGGTGTTAGAAAGCGTGAAGCATGTAGTGAAATTCATGTGGAAGATGAGGATGACTTAGGTACTGAGAATTGGCTACCCCCCCACCCCTTTTATCCAATACAGTGTTCTATATACCAAGTACCAACTGGATTCCAATGCAACCCCAGGTTCTGCAGTGGTGTTAGCTTCTTAAAGACGGGCCTTCATTCACTCTAATTACACTGTCACTAAATACCTAACTTTTCCTGCTTGATAAACTGTGCAAGGGAGATCTGCTATTGTGATTAAATCTCCTTTTTTTGGCTTGTCTGTTTTCTTGGACTAGTAAATGATATTAACTTATAGGTGTTCTTTAAAATGTTAATTTTAAAGCAAAGGTTTAACTGCCAAAGCTTTCAGTCAATATCTCTGAATGTGTAGAAAGGCCTCCTAGTATATTGCTTCATAAAATGTAATAAAACTTTTCAGAGATCTGGTGGCTTGGTAGTACTATTTAGTGTAAGGCTATAGGCCATCTGGACTTTTTTTTACATCTGCAGTTGTGTCTGCATGACTAGCTTTATAAAGGAAAGTATATTTTTATGTTTATTTAGATTTTGGGGGTGGTGTTTTGGTGTCATGCAGCATAACTTCCTAAGTGTTGAAAGGAATTAGAGTTCCTGCGGTTCTGGCAATGCAATGATGTAACTGTTTGATGTATGTTCTATAATGACAAACTGATTAAAATGCCATTTTTGTAGAGTAATTTTTGGTTTTGCTGAAATGTTCTGGCTACCTAGAGCTCTGCTAGCTGTGGTCATACAATTTCTTGGAAAGATCTTAAGCAAGTAAAAGGTACAAGAGTTGACAAACACAAGAAAATTCCTATTTTATTACTGTTCATTTTCTTATTTGCTATCACTGTTTAGTTGTAAGTACATTTTCTCAAAGAATTTGAGGTCCCTGAGTCATCTTAGTGATTAAGACCCCTTGTATTTTAAGTGCTTTTATTTTCTCCATTCAGAAGCAAGCTAAAACCATGAGCTTGCACCCAGGTGTATTTGATTACAAGCTCTTCAATAGCAAGTATATGTTCCAGCTGAATGTTTGGCATGGAAAGAACATGTAAAAATATTCTGGAGTCTGAACAAAATTTGAGGGGATATGGATTTTTTTAAAATTTTCAGAATAAATTACAAAAAGCATGAATCTGTTGCAGACACTGTGCTTCTTGTCTTTAAATTGATCAGATATGAGGTATCCTGTTCACAGCTTTTAGTTTTATTTCAGGATTTTTTATCTAAGCTGCTGTTTTCCCAGTCAAGTTTTAGAGGTAGAGCTATCTAAGCCATTCTGATTCTTTACTTCCTTTTGTTTCTCATTGACTATCAAGGCAGCTTGCTTAAATGTTGATCACTGCTGTTAGACCCATCCACACTAATGCAATTGAAACCTTAGCAGTTTCTCTAATATTGCAGAGATTTAATGATGCTATCTGCAGAGAAAATATCAAACATTATCAAATTATTTCAGTCTCTTTATGACTTTTCCATTTTCACAATCTGGAAAATGTTGAGTAATTAATAGGAGGCAATGTCAAATGTTCAGGCATTTTAGAGTTAGTGCTTCTCTAGCGTGTGCCAAGATAAAACACATCAATGTTAACATGATGAGAATGGATGTTTAACATACATATAATTGAGAGAATTGTGGGATACTGACAGGAAGTGTGGAGGTCAGAGAATGTAAATCGAATTTTCAATTCACACTAAAGCTGTGTGAGGTAGTAGATTGAAAAAACACGGATTGTTAATGTTCTATCTGGTTCTTGTAAGTTAGTCATTTATCTCACTGATTACTTGCCTTGTGTTGTTTCTAAACATCTGTCCAAGGGTTAGTTGGTATTAAACAATTAGGGCTTGGGCATCTGTTGCAGAAGAAATATTTTCTCTGTCAGGTTACTTTGGTTTCTGTAGAGACAGTCAAATGTGATCAGATATGGTCTTGCTCCAAAAGGATTGTCAGCCCAAGAGTCCAGAACTTGAAACATTAATCCAACACAGTTGGTTAGCTTATAACTTCATAGCTATCTTGTGTTTCACATTATTAGGTAGATTGAGCTGTTCACGCTTCAGTTGTTCATTTTGCTATATGTGACATGTCACACTGCCACTTTCCCTGTTTTCCATCTGAAAGTGAACTGGTTGTATTGATTAGGTATTAGTTCTTGATCACTGACCTTTTATGCAGTTCAAGGGGTAAGGAGGCTGTTCGCATTCTGCGGTTTGTTTTGTAATTCTGTTTGGAGTGTTTGTTTGGGTTTGCTTTTGTTTGTTTATTTTTAGGAGATTAGTCCGTCAATGAGCTGGCAGTAGTAGCTTTATAAGCTATTTTGTTTGTATCTGACCAAAACAAGTTGAAGACTGTAAGCTCATAAAACCTGAAGATGGTTAGTCATCTACTCTTCTCACTGTTTTTGAGAATGCATGGCATGGTTTTAATAATTTTGGTACAAGTTTGTACCCTGCCTTTGTGAAGTGTATACTGTATTACCAAAACTGACTTATGGTTAACCTGATGTTTGTAAAAATGTAAAAAAAATGTATGAAGGTTTCTGTATTAGCCTTATAGGTAGTAATTTTCACTATTAATAGCATCATAGTTTACGTGGATCTTAATTCTGATTGCCTTTTCTTCCTACAAATGCAGCTTGTTGGGATTCTTTAGCAGGTAGAAAAATGGGGAGAAATTACACTATATTTATATACTATTTCTACAGTGCATTTGCAAACAGGACTGGAGAATATTGTCTGTTTTCTTATTTTTCACTCCTGGCTCTTTTAAAAATCAATATTTTATATGTGGTCTGTGGCATTACTGTTCTACAGGGAAAATGCAAAGCAGATTTTTTGTCTCATCTTTAAAAAAAATTAAGGAAACACCAGTTGTCATTGAAGTGGAAAACAAGGCTTTATGTATTAATGTAAGTAGCTCATGCAAAAAAATCCAAAATGCAGACACCTACACATAGGTATGAACATGCACACTTACCTGCATATAGCAAGTTTCTTTTCCAGGCTTAATATTGGAGTCTTCTTTCCAGTATCACTCACTGTTTCCTCTCCTCACTCTTCCTGAAATTTCCGGGGTGTTGTGTGCTTTTAATCTAATGAAGAAGCTTAACTTTGGGTTTAGATTTTATTTTTCATGACTAGAATGCAATTTTTGAAAGATTACTCAGTTTATGTTCTTGAGGAGCTAATGTACTTAAAAGTTTATTAACAAGGAATGTATTTTAAAATCAGAGAGGGCAATATAACCAATGCTCAGCATTAAAAGGAGTTAGTTTGTTATTTTGAAGAGCTCTATTTCCTGACATAGGCAAGTAAGAAGTACTTACTTAAGAAGTAAGTTTACTTCTGAAACAAGCTGACAAGGGGGAGCTACTTTAGAAATGCAAATTTTAAACCAAATAATTAATTGCTATATGGACTATATTCTTTCAAAGGAAGTTTTTTATAAATTGTGGCAAGTACACTTGAGGCTTCTTTTAAACAGAAAATAGCATTTAAACAGAAACTTTCTGCTGCTTCTAGTTTTGTCCCCTTCGTATCTCCTATGTCATGAGAGACATGGCATAATTGAAGGGGTTTAATGAAGGGCCACCGAGGTGATTAGAAGGTTGGGGAACTTGACTCATGTAGAAATGCTGGTGGAGCGGGGTTTGTTGAGCCCGAAGAGTTGAAAGTTCTGAAGAGGGGAATCCAACCACAGCCTCCCTGAAATGTAGCTGCAGAGAGGACATATGTAGTTCATGAGGGTGCACAGGAACAGGGCAAAAGGCAGCAGGCTCAGGTTGCTTCAGGAGGAGTTCTGTCTCTATGGAACAAGTCTCGAGCATGAGAACAGCAGAATACTGGACTAGGTTCTTCCGAGAAGGGGTGAAATACTCTGCTTGACAGGGCCCTGGGTGACCCAGCATAAGGCTCTGGTTTTCAACAGGAGGTTGGACCAGGTGGTCTCCAAAGGTCCGTTTCAACCTACATTTTCCCCATGGTTCTGTGAATCTCTTACCCTGATACTAAAGTAAATGTGGGGAAATGGACTAGGCAGGCTGTGGTACTGCAAGTCACTTGTGGAGAATAGTTGTTGTAAGTCCTCTGATCTGTTCCTCAGAGCAAAGCAACTGCCTTAAGGAAACAGGGAGTGGGTGCACTTAAGGACAAAGTGGTGCCTGAGCTTTTCAGAGGAGGATGTGACAGATGGTGGGAGTGGAGGGGAAAGTGCTATGTGAATTTGGACATGAGTGTTGAGAAGGGTAGCTGAACAGCTGAAGAAACCTAGGACAAGAAAAGGGGTGAACAATGAGGAAGAAAGCAGTAGCAAATGGGTTTGATTTACTCTTGGTGCACTAAATGGTTTAAGCATCAAGTGTGTTCACCACATGTGATAAAGTTGGGATACCAGGACTGACAATGCAGGAGCCTTTATACGCCTCTACATGCTGAAGGTAGTGTAGTGTGAATGGTCTTGGGTGGTTTTCTCTGTTAGTCCTGGGTTATTGAAAGGAGGAGAACCCTCTGAAAGCAATAGAGGAGGAAGGGTACACCAGGACATTCTGGAATGTTTTGTAGTTTTAATCACAAGAACAGACTGGAGCCTTACCACTGTTGTCTTAAATATTCGAGATAAGAGAGAAAGGGAAAAAAAAAGTGGATTATTTAGAGCAGGTATTAGTGTAGTTATTTGTAGTTATTTGATTGTAAAATGGGCCATACAAACACAGAGGTGAAAGAAAATACTTTTCTCCAAGTTCAACAATTTTTTCTTTCTTTTTATTGTTTCAGGGAAGTTGGATCGTGTAAGTAGATGGATATGGAATTTGCCTCAGTAATTCATCAAAGCATTGTGGTTGCTTTTTCCTTCTACTATTATTTTCTCCAGAGGGAAGTTAGTCCTCTCCTTAGATTGTTCTGGATCATTCCGTTAGCTTAGTGCTACAATTGCCAACAAAATTCTGTCTTAAGGTGTTGCCTTTAAAATGCAATTGAGGGCATCTCTGAAATGTCACTGCCATGTCTTGTGGGATGTGTATGTCAGATAACACTTTGCAGAATGGTTTGGAAATAGTGAGGCAACCTGAATGTGTGCTTTAGTGTAACATTAGTTTGTTCAGGTCAGTTATTACTGCTGCCAATACCTGTTTTTATTTACTACTTAGATATCTGTAGAAGACAACAACTTTATAGAGAAGGCTTAATGCCTTTACCCCTGGTTTAGGATGGAGAACATGAGCATAGAAAAGGAAAGTTCCTTGCCCAGCCAACTCAAAGAATTACTGGCACAACTACAGTTAGAATCTGCATCTTAAGCAATTATTTAGTGAATGGGTTCTTCAAAGTAGCATGGTATTGGGAGGGGGAAAATATTTTGGATTAAATATGACTAATGTTTTATTTTTAGTCAGAATATTGAGTAACCTCTCAAGGAAATTGTCTCAATATGTGGAATTGTCTCTATCCAGATTTTTATTATCCCTACTAAAGAAAATAGGTTGTTTTCTGCCATTGTCTCTTTAGCAACCTGTAAGCCCTTTTGGACTTGGATGCTTGCATGGGATTCTGATAAACACAGGCTAGGGTAGCCAAGCTTGTAACAAGGTCCATAGATTTCAATGTACTATAGAAATGCCATTGATCAACATAACCACACACTGTAGTGTCTTCTGCAAGGTAAATTTAG